>JACXGM010012987.1:0-13438 GCA_016801145.1 Umbra pygmaea
CACACACACACACACAACCGATGACTTAGACACTAAAACAGTAGGGGAGATGTAGGGAGTTCATGTAGGGAGTTCGGGGAAGTGAGTGATTGAAATAAGCACAAACATTAAGACACATGCACACTGTCACTCACGCTGTCACTCAGGGTGGGGTTACAACCCTGTTGGGACAGCAGCAGCCTAACGATGTCGGCGTGGCCGTGTTCGCTGGCGCACATCAGGGCCGTAGAACCCTCATCGTCCTGAAGGTTAACCTCTGCCCCCTGGGCCAATAAGGCCCGCACCATGTCCATCCTACCGTGGCTCACGGCCAGCATCAGGGCTGTCTGACCAGCCTGGGGGGTCAAGGGTTAGATGTCAAGGGTTAGAGGTGGGGTAGTAGTCAGAGCGAATTGAATGCATTAAAAACAAGGGTTACAGAGAAACAACTTCATCTATAACGGTATGGAATCTATCAATGTAATCTATTCCTTTTTTTGTTTTTGTTTATAAAAAATCAACAATAAATATACAATACAGGGAAGAAAAATGTTAAGCTATTCCAACAAAATCGTCCGTTTTATGTGACATGGACATTTCAGAATCTGAACTCCATACCCATTCTCCCGGATGTGACACCTTTGGCACGCGTACCTGGCTGGCCTTGGCGTTGACGTCTCCCTTGGTGAACAGCTCCTCCACCACCTCCATGTCGCTGGAGGCCTCCACAGCAGCAAGGGCTGCTAGCATGATAGGGGTGTAGCCGGCCTTGTTCTGCTGGTTCACATTACAAACATCTGGAACGGAGGTCACCAAATGTCACTCATCTGCACAGATCTGAAACGGCAGCCTGGGTCCCTGTCTGCCAGAGGTGGGAGACTAATGACAACATCCAACGTGTAGAGTACAGAATAATTAAGAAGAGTATGGGCCGTTCAGTGACAATCTGGGACCAGGTTTTGGGGTTATTCTTTAAAGCAGGGGGGTCAAACCAGTTCCACAGAAGGCCTAGTGTATGCTGGTTTTTGGTCTTTCCTTTCAATTAGAGCCCAATTAAGACGTAGACTGCCACGTGAGAGGAGATCTGAAACAATTAGTGTCCTAATCAATCAGTCAGGTACAAGGTAAAAGCTAAACCCTGCAGACACTAGGCCCTCTGTGGAACAGGTTTGACACCCCTGCTTTAAAGAAAGTTTCAAGTTTGTACAGTGAAAATGTAGTGTCACATTTCCAGCAATGGAGAACCATAATGTAAATTAGTAATACACATTTTAGATGAGTGTCAACAGAGCACAGTGTGAGTAAGAGGTTACTGGGCAGTCAGGATCCAGTGTGAGTTAGCACCCGAACACCACGCACCCGAACACCACGCACCCGAACACCACGCACCTTCCAGCAGCATCCTCCTGACCACGGCGAAGTTGGAGTGGGACACGCTGTAGTGGAGCGCCGTGTTACCGTTACTGTCCGCCATGTTGGCTACGTGTCTCAGCACAGCCGGAGAGACGGAGCGGAATGCCGTTAAGTAGTCCCCCACCACAGCCGGAACAGCGGACTTCTGACTGGACACACGGAACCACTCCTGCTGCAGCGTGGTGAGGTAGGACCGCTGAGGGTGAAACACAAGGTAGAACGTTACATGAATGTCAACTAACATGTACAGTAAGGGTAAACTGACATTTACCAAAAACACAGACACCTTTACCACCCACACAAACATTAACCACACACAAACATTTTCCATGCAGTGAGTTACACCAGACAGACAGATTGTAGTTTGTTAGGGTGGACAGAGTTTTCACTTTGATCATCTTAACCATAGAATAACATATTCCAAACTTTACACATCCAGGCAAGCTCGAACACGCTCAAAGTATCTTTGTTTTGGAAAAAGTGTTAAAGTCAGGATATAAAAACACAGTCCTGTAATTTAGCAAACATCGTGCAGTGTGAATAGCCTGACAGTTATTACGAGTTCATTACTGGATGAAAATAAACAGTAAACACAATGAGCCAGACCTTCAATTCCCTTGAACGAACTTCCTTCCTTAAGGACTGTAACTGGCTCTGGAGGGCGGATTTAACTCATCCACAACCTCCCCACAAGAACAACTATTTCGAGGACTGAATCCTAGTGCATTCCTTCCAACTATTCAAAACACTAGGTGTGGTTAGGACTAGGAGAATTGGGCAAGGGGATAACACGGTTGGAGTAGCATTTCAATATGCTGCGTTTGATAATATATACACACTCTAATCTGCTTCCATTCATTTTTTTCTATCTCTGATTCTTTCTGATTAATTTAGTCTAGATCTTCTTTTCAGTCTGGCTCTCACTTCATGAGTGTTCCTCAAAAGACTCCATCTCTGTTTTTCTGTCCCTACGAGAACTCGTGGCTCAATCTTTCACAATGGTACAATTATAAAACAGACGTGGAGTACGTATGGTTGCATTAAATTAGACAAGTCCAAGTGGTGTACATCAGAACTCAGAAAGAGATACACGCTGTATGGAGAGGAACACTGAGAGGACTTCAAAAATCAGGCCTTGATGTTCCTGCCCAGAAAAACTCCCATTGGGTTCAAAATTACAGGAGTCGGTACATTCCTTAGTTGTGTGTTAAAAAAATGAAGTATTTCTTCCTCTAGTTTAAATTCAGAGAAGATGTGTTGACAACATTCCAACATTTTTATGGTTTCAATGATTCATGTACACTGGTGAGCGAAAACCCCTGAATACTTTCGTATTGTCTTTATTCTAGCCCCCATTTCAACTTAAATGTAAATCAGATCTTCATCTACAGTAAGTCCTAACACTAGGTTGGCTAATTAAATCAGGCTGGCCGATTAATTATGGCCGATTATTATGAGTTTTCAAAAAAATTATTAATCTGCATTTTTGCCGATTATGGCTGATACTTTTTTTGGAGAGAAACCACATCCTCTAGTGTTACAATGACATAGAAAATGTGTGCAGCCAGCCCATCTGTCGTGAGCTACAGTCCACCTGTCCCAAGCTGCAGCATCTCAAGTCTGGAGGAAGTTGTAACTGCAGAGAAGCAAGGGTAAGTTTGTAGCTAGCATGAAAGGGGATACATTAAAATCAGTTGCATAATCACTTGTTAGCTTCATATGGTTCATATTAGTGTAGAATAGTGGGTAGAGGTTTACTGCTTTTGTTCCGACAGAACTGTTCCCATTTTATAGATCAACCAAAACTTTTATCCGTTCTGTTTTCCTTGAGGCTTTCAGAGAAAAATGTTTAAAAAAAACTGCTGCACAACAGTTAACTAGCTATATTTCGTTGTAGTATATACAGTTAATGGTTGCATATGATGAATAAGGGGGATTTATAATTTATCATCAGAACAGCCCACAGTAGTACATCATAATCGGGTACTGGCACCAACAGGTGCTGGATTAATTCATATGTCCATTCGACAATGCACAATCATTGCGCACATATAACTTGTCAAAATACGATGCCTATTCAAAACGAAACGGAAGGTTGTTTTACTTCCACATTTCATCAAAAGGCATTCATGTTACAGAGAATATACGTCACTAGTGTTCTCACATGGTTCAACTTATTTCTGATGTTGTCAGACGGTGGCAAAAAGAAAGAGAAGAACATTTGGCTACATTCTGACTCCTCGCACAAGAGAATAATTCTGTAGTTAAAGATGAAATCCCATGTTTCTCAGTTACTGCTTTTGTTATATTTATATTCATTGTCATATTTGTCTATTGATTTTGAAACCAGATATACTTATCTTCTGGAAACTACGTCGGATATCTGTGCCTTTACTCCCGTTGTGCAGCACCAAATCCGATTGGTAATAAAAGGACAACTATCAAAATGCACAGACTAAATGTTTTTTTAAATATTAAAACAAAGGGTATATGTTTTACAAAACAGATTTAATAGGCAAAGTTGTAACAAATACAAATGGCACTATGCCTATTATCAAAATGATTTATTGCATAAATAGGACTGTAAAATAACGAATTAAAATAACAACCAAATGTAGCGATTATTCAGTTCTCACCCTGTGTTCTACCAGTTGTTTGGCTTTTATTTTTAACAAATTTACAGAGCTAAATTTATATATTTATTTCAGATTTGAAACTATTACATGTATTGTATTAAGAATTTGTATTAAAAGTTTGTTCTTTCAGTATTGTTGTAATGTCATTATTTCCCCCAAAAAAATCATAATCGGTTGATTATTCAATATCGATATTGGCTTTTTTAGTGTTCCAATAATCGTAAATCGGTATCAGCCTTGAAGAATCATAATCTGTCGACCTCTACCTAAAACTAAATAAAGTTAACCTGATTAAACACAAAAACATGTCTGAAAAAACATGCTAAATTCAATGTATTCCATTAATCAAAATCTTCTGGTGCCACATTCCAAACACACAATGACTACGGTACAGCAAGGTTGTGACACTTTCAATAGGCTTTATTCACCCTCTGCCCAAAAGAATTGAGAAACGTTGAGGCAATTTTAATTTATAAATAGAAAGAGAAGATATTTCTGAACGCTAAATTGTGAATACTACCTTGGAAATGAATAATCGTGCCTAGACAATCCATGAGTAATATGTGACAAGAGGAAATAATATTCACCAGTTCTCTACTTGACAAAGCCTTGTCACCACTTAAATGGGTCTTGAGTGCATAGCAGGCAGACAACATCTTTTCACTCAACTGAAACCTGAAAAGAGAAGATCAAGTTATTAGATACACTAATTATATATTAAGTATACTTCCATGTAAAAAAGTCATCTAAGGCTGATGCTTTCTGAGGAGCGATGGACCTCACATGTTTTCCTACAACACTGTTTGAATTAAAAACTACATTATCCACCTCTCCTTTGATTCCTTCCTCACAAGGCCACTCCATTCGTTGTTGACCCACACCCTTTTGATTCGTCCCTGATCTGTTCTGCTCCTCTCCTGGAGGTCTGGGACCACCACCTGGC
Source organism: Umbra pygmaea (assembly GCA_016801145.1). Taxonomy (NCBI): domain Eukaryota; kingdom Metazoa; phylum Chordata; class Actinopteri; order Esociformes; family Umbridae; genus Umbra; species Umbra pygmaea. The sequence continues at coordinate 4,972 of JACXGM010012987.1, forward strand.
CCCTCGTCTCCTCATCCTCAGAACTGGCTTCCTCAGACGGGGTGGGCTCAACACCCGACAAGGCCTCACATCTGCAGCAGACACAGTTATTTCAATCAGTCCTCTAACTAGTCCTTCCTACAGTAAAATGTGCATTTATTACACATTATTATATATAAACATCTTTTTAGAACCAGTGGGAGATAATACAGTGAATCTGGAAAGTATTCACAGGGCTTCTCTTTTTTTCACATTTTGTTATGTTACACTCTTATATTGAAATGGATTAAATTAATTATTTCCCTCAGAATTCTACAAAGAATACCCCATAATTACAATGTGAAAGAAGTGTGTTTGGCCAGGTGATGAGTGGTGCCTGGTTTCCTCCAGACATGAGGCTTGCCATTCAAGCCATAGAGTTCAATCTTTGTTTCATCCGACCAGAGAATTTAGTTTCTCATGGCTTGAGAGTCCTTCAGGTGCCTTTTGGCAAACTCCAGACGGGCTCTCATGTACCTTTTACTGAGGAGGGGCTTCAGTCTGGCCACAACCATACAGGCCTGATTGGTGGAGTGCTGCAGGGATGGTTGTGCTTCTGGAAGGTTCTCCTCTCTCCACAGAGAAATGCTGGAGCTCTGTCATCGGGTGACCATCGGGTTCTTGGTCACCACCCTGACTAGACTGTGAATACATGTGCTTTTGTTTTTTTTATAAAATTTGCTAAGATTTCAAACACACTTCTTCCACATTGTCATTATGGGGTATTGTTTGTAGAATTTTTCCGGGAAATAATTAATTTAATCCATTTCAGAATAAGGGTGTAACAAAACAAAATGTGGTAAAAAGTGAAGTGATCTGAATACTTTCCGGATGCCCTGTATGTAGATACATTAATATAGTACACCTCACCCCGTGGCCACACCCATAAACTTTAGGCTCTTTCTAATTCCAGAGGAGCCTTTATCGCCGTCTTGCTTTTTCATGATGGACCTCAGCATGTAGGAGTTTGTGGCATGACCTGGAAGAAGAATAATTGGATCAAATATGGATCTTTTCTTCAATTCGTATTTTCTAAACGTAGTCCTCCCTCTCACATACTGAACACACAGCTGTATTTTAGCCACAAGCCTCTGAGTAGTGAGAGATTTGTGCTTTCTCAAAACCAGCATCAGCCCAACTATTTCAATAGTGGGTCATCCAGAGCCAAGAACAAACCAGAGAAAATGCTATTCCCGTATCCGCGGTTCAGCTGGGTTTAGGGGTACTTTAAAGCAGAGGCAGGCTAATCTTCTAGTCAATCCTTTCTGAATTCCTCCCTCTGTCACCCGTCAACATCATGCAAGTATCAAAGCCCTGGGAGGTCCGGCGGGGAAAGCTTTTGCTGCTGCCTTCAAATCACATGTACCACTGTAGCCTGGATTAGCGACTGGCCCAATTAACTTATAGTGAAAGTAGGTAAAGATAGAAGAGTTTTTGCTGTAAGAGCTGTGGGTCAGTTACTAATCTCTGAAACATAGAAGTAAATCTTGTTTCCTTTGGTCAGTTGCTTCACTTACCTTCTGTCTCCATATGCGGTGATTGCTATAACCAGCCTGCCTTGAACAGCGTAAAAAGTAAATTCAAAATCTGAGCTAAACCCTGTCTGATTGGTTGCGTTCCGTCTCCGTGTTTATTAACCGCCTACACCCAGTTGTGGTTCAAATAAATAATCAATGACGATAACAAAAATAAATATCATAATTATTTCAGTTATTTGAGACATATCGCTACTATACTCTGCCTACGGGGGAATGGCCAGATACTAACCCATGCTGGCCAGGCTGGGATAAAATGTCATTAATGTAAAGTATAAACAATGACACCTACCATGGAATGCAGATGCCGTTTGATGTTCTATTTGTAGGATTCTCTGCTTCACGTCTGAATCCTTGGTGACCCGCTGGCTGACCTCTGACCTTTCTGTGTTTCTATGAGTCAAGGTCTCAGTGTGCTGGCTGGGCCCTGGGATCGAATGAGACTGTAGACAATCTGTAGAAAAGGAAGAGAGAGAAAAGAAAGTCAGAAATAAAGTAAAGGCTTCCTGGGTTGTGAATAAAAAAAATACACATAAGAATGAACCAAGGTATATCGGCATCATGTAAAGTGCGATAGTAAGACTTCAGAGCGCACCTGTAGACGGTGTCGTGGTGCAGAGGGCGGTGCTGGAGGTGGTGGACCCCGGCCGAGGGAACACCTCTCCCAGCTCACTGTAGCTCTCAGTCAGGAGGCCTTGCTGTTCCCTTAGCAGACGCTGCATCTTCTCTATGTAGTGGTCTAAACCGGGCTCTCCCTGGGTTTGTCCCTGGGCCTGGGGAGACTGGCAAGTCTGCGTGGAGGTCTGCGTCAGTGGTCCTGTGAAGTCCCGCACGTGTCTCTCGCCCACCCCGATGCCAATACTCCTGGTTTTGGTTGGGTCAGGGAGACAGGAAGGACCGCAGGCAAAGTTTCGGGTCCTTAGTCCAACCAGAAAGTTGTCGTTCACGTTGGTCATCCCAACCCCAGTGTCTCGTGTTGTTGCCTTGGTGACCTCCCCCGTGGGAGTTTTGGTTTGTTGTGGTTCGCCCCACCTTGTTGTTGTGCCGACGCCCACAGACCGTCTTTTAGCAACAGCCAGGACTTGCTCTTCAACCGCGCCATTGCCAACGGCGATGTTCCGGGTGACACATTGCACAGTGTTGGTGTGTTTCTCCTGGGTGTTAAGAACAGTGTTGGTGCTGGAGTTAGTGTTGAAGGAGCGAAAGGTGTTTGTGTGCCTGGAGACCAAGCTTAGCGCTGATGGCGTGTTGGTGCGCTGGGAGGCGGTGTGAGGTGCCGCCATGACGCCTGAATCCACCACTCTGACCGGGGGGTTCGTTGCCATGCCAACCTCCTTTACCACTCTCGTTGTCACGTCATCGACCGTACAGTCACCGCTGCCCACAGAAACTGTTCCAAATCCCTTCGCTGCACGCTCCACGGTAATGTCTGTGTTGACCCCTTGTTCACACAGCCTGACCTCCGTCACCAGCTGACTCCCCACACCCTGGTCCCGGGTCTCCACTCTCTCTCTAACTGTCCACCAGCTCATAGGGAACTCAGGCCTGGAGCCGACACTCCTCAGGGCAGGCCTGCAGGACACTCCAACACTGCACCCAAACCGCTCCATCGACAGCCCACCTCCAGCTGAGGCATCCTGGAGCTCTGTGTGGTTGCCCACCCCTAGGCTCTTGGTACTGGCCTCTGTGGCCGTGGAGGCACTCTGGGTGGATGGCTTGGCAGTGGAGCCTTTATCAGCTCGGTTCCTGGTCCGGGAAGCCTGGATCTCCAGCCTCATCCTCCCCATCTCCATCTGCAGGGTGGATTCTTTTAACTCCGCCTCCAACTGGGACAGCCTCTCCTTCAGCACTTCTATGGTTTCCTGCTGGGCATCTAGCTTCGCCTCCCTTTCCACGGTGACCCCAAGGTGTGTCTCGGTTACACGTGTTGCCACACACCGTGTCTCTGATCGATCGGTCTGTGTGGCGATGTCCTTCTGCTGTCTTGGGGCTTTCAAATCTTCATCAGTGCCGACTGCTACGGATTTGTGACCTTGGCTGATGCTGCATAGCGTTTTCTGCATCAGGCCATGTCGTGCTTGAAGGCAACCTCCCTTGATGGTCCTCTCTAAAGCCTCCATCTCAGCGCTCAGTTGCTGGAACTCCTTCAGGCCAGGGGAGGCACTTTGGTGCTCTGCTATGTTCTCCGGACGATCCCCAGGTTCGCCTGGGAGTTGAGAGCTTTTCCCAACTCCAGAGCTGACCCGGACCTGACTGGAACTTCCCGTGCTGTGGGCTCTCTTCCGGAACACATCACTTGTCTCCTGCTGGTTCTTCATCTGAGAGACTAACTGCCTCTTCTCCTCCTGGAGTACAGATATTTTCACCTGTAGAACAGGGATGCTCCTCACCTGCATAGAGAAACTAAAATCAGGCGACTTAAATTCACAAGCTAGTTAACTACAAAATGGCCGATGTTTAAACTCTGCTGCCACGATGCCAGTATCCATTCAAGTATTTATTGGATGCTTACCTGTTCCTCCAGCTCCTTCAGTCTCTGCAGAGCGACCACCATCTGGTCCCTGACGTGCTGCAAATGCAGCGGGCTGAGGCCTGTAACTGGGGTGGCCCTGCCAGAGCTCTGGGGGCTGGGTCTCAGGGATCCCCCGCTGCCCAGGGAAGAGCCAGGGTGGACAGACAGGGGCAGCGAGAGCTCGCCTTCAGCGTGCATCTTGTTCATGTTTCCGTTGTTGTTCTGGTTATACGAGCCCCAGCTTGTGAAAGGGGACATAGAGCTGCTGGAGCCCACTCCTCCGAAGCTGGCTAGGCGCCGGCGGGGTCGGGGCTCAGGGTGGGGCTGGGCCGGGTTTGTGCCCGAGGTCTTCTCCTGTTCCAAGCGTCTACGGGTCTCCATCAAGGTCTTCTCCACCAAAGGGTTGAACCCGGGAATGTTCAGGGAATGGTCGGCAGGCTTGCCGTCCTGCAGTGTCTGAGCGGTGGCGGAGAGGACAGAGGCACTGCTGGGTGGTGGAAGTGGCGGTTTCCTTCGGCTTACAGTCGACATGGCAGACTGACCCACTCGCATGTCATCACTGCTCGCTGAGGACAGGGATTCCGAGGAGGTCCATGATTGGCTAGATGTGGTGTTACTGGGCGGGTCTGCCCCCCTATTGGGTGCCCTGGGGGGCTTCCTCGTCAAGCTCAACCTGTTAATGGTGGAGCTGTTCTGGATGTCATCCACGTACTTGAGGAAGTCCAGATCGAGCTGGTAGCCGTATGGTGTCTCCACAAAGTAGGAAACACGCCTGTCAGTATCACTGACTGACTTTCTACTGTTACCTGATGAAACATATATCCAAAAAGACAGACCTAGTTGTATAGAGATGAAAAATATTTTTCTTCATGAAGAAAATTTTAAAGAAACATTGGGATAGTTGATATAAGGAAATGAAAGATCGCAGGCAGGAATGTGAAAATGATTACATTCCTGAGAGCATTCCCTGGATAACTGGGATGGAATAAAACAAGGGATAAAAATCAAAATTCAATCAAATGTAAAACACAAAGTATGTCAGACTGTATTTGATGTTAAATTGACATTTCTGTTGTAGTATTAAAAGCATTTAGTGTGATTTAATTTCATTGTCTGAAACAAGATCCTGTAAGATGTCTAGACATATTCTAAAAATAGATTTTTTTTACTTTAACATATGATTTGCAAGACATCTCACCTCCCCATGTCTCTTCATAGTTTGAAAGGCAGATAAGAGAAAATAGATTCTATACGTTGACTATTTACATTGACTTTTTTATAAGATAACATACAACATTTTACAAGTCATCCTCAGTCACACAGATACATTTGACATTTTAGTCATTTCACACAGCGGTTCTCAACTCCGGTCCTGGGGACCCACTGCCCTGTATGTTTTAGCTGTCTCACTGCTCCAACACCGACTTCAGATGAAACGGAGACAAGCAGCTATGCTCACAAATGCCTGGTAGCCTCAATGGTGAAGCTATGAGACATCTAAAACATGCATGGCAGTGAGTCCACAGGACCGGAGTTGAGAACACACTTATCCAGAGCAACTTACAGTAAGAACCGGTACATCCACCCCAAATTAGGGTAAAGTGCCTTGCTCAAGGACACAACACTTTGGCCCAGTCGGGAACCGACTACAAGTCTGACTGCTTAACCGCTGTACCGTCTGACACGACTTTCAATTCTGTGTGCCAATATGTTTGTGCTCACTGCTCCCCCACTGAAAATCAAACCCACAACACTGGCACTGCAAGCACTACCCTCATCCATCAGCCTTATCTTATTGTTAATGGCCTCATCCGCCATCATCCCATCTTACTTACATTTTACATGTCCTCCTTAGTCCAATAGGTTTTCCACCATGATCCTATGCTGTTGTTTCCTCTCTATATTAAGACTGTTGTGTCTCCTAACTTTTCAGGGTAAACACGCTCTATAGTCTTTCCAGTGAGAAGGTAAGAAGAGACCGGCCAATAGAGGAGACTCAACAAACCTAGAACAGAACGTCATTGGCTGACAACCATCCAATCCAAAACATATGTACTTACACTGAACCAGCTGAACTCTATAATTACTAAGTGGGACTCATTCCAAACTGTTTCATTTTACAAACTAACTCTGTCAAAAGGTATTGTGGTCTACTGATCCTGAAGGCAGAGAGTAAATTAAAAGGCATTATGTACTGTTGGTCAGGACAGGAAAAATGTATTGTTCAGTACCTTGGCCATTTTTATAAATGTGTGTATGCTGGTCCATTGGCACAGTCGGTGGTTAGAGCTCAGAGTATTGGCCCTGATTCCATCTACACACGAAGTCCAGCACAGGACATGCTGTAACGCACATCTTGAAATCTGTCAAACATATTAATATATATTATAACATCCTGGATGAATATGAATTCTCTCTTTACAAACAAAAAGACACGCACACACACATACACACACAAAAGCCCACACAGACACGTAACCTAACACCATTATAAAGACAGTTCTACTGAGACGTGACACCGATTAAATCTGAACACTGACCCTTCAGAATCCAACACAAGAGACTGTCATTTCCAAGGATAAACCTGGGACAGGGTTTTCAGATAAGACACATTCTCATACTGTAGCTAGGCTCTGCCCCAATGGCGCCCTATTCCCTAGGAAATAGAACACTTGGTTTTGTAGAACCAATTAATATTTCCTAATCCGTACCTTTCCTATTTTTCCGTACCTCTCAATTGCACGGTCAAGGTATCTGCAGCGCTGCCGGTTTTGTGTCTAATTTCTTAGGTAGTTAAAATATGAGAAGGCATGTTGAGAGAGCATTAAGGAGAATCCATTCTGTTTCCAAAACAAAGCCGGTCTATCTTGCAAGAATAAACCGGCTTTGTTTTGGAAACAGAATGACACCTAACAAATTAGACACAAAACCGGCTACAGTAAGTTGGCTCAATGCAAAGGCTAACGAGCTTCCAACTATATCAATAGGTGGATTCTGAAATGAAGACACCATGCCATATGACTGTCAGGACCTCGTGATACTGAATCAGCACATGCCAACCAGGTGAACATAAATGCTGGGAATTCAGACTGGTGAACTTCAGCATTAATAACAGTTCTGACATTTCGATCATGACAGTTCAAAAGTGACTACGATAAACTTCAAATTACAGAAGGGTTTAAAAATGGGGCGAAGCTGGCAGCAAGGGTGGATTTTGGTTGGAAACACCAGTTTACACACCGCTTTGTTTGAGGACCAGGGTTAGGACTGTTAGCCTGTTATGAGAAGCCAAATGCTGGCCAAGCCAGAGAAAATGCAAAGGCAGTCAGCCAAACACCCAGAGCTAGCTGGCCTGGACCTAACCTACTGTAACCCTGCACTGCCATCTGTAGGGCTTGGAGACGAGGAGGTCAAGGGCCAAGCTGAGAACATCCAGGCCAGAGGAATGCCAGTCAGCCCCAGATGGCCTGAACAACAAACTTATCATCAGCTCATTTTATGGATCAAAGGACCCGCTATTCAATAGGCAGAGCTTGAAAAGACATAGCAGTTTGTATCAAGTCTGTTTCTTTCAGACATCCTGACTGAAGTAAGTTAATGTTTTTGGCTAAAAAAATTGCAGTGTTTACAAGAAGGGAACTGAGACAGAGTACAATATTCAATGGGTATGAACAATTCAGATACATACACAAGACAGCCAGTGGTCAATAGGGGATTTTCTGACTCATCTGAAAGTAAAGAATTGGTTAAAGAAATAATAACCAGTCTGTCATGTACATGTCATTCTCCAACATAACATTTGTGTAATCAGAAACTGTTGCTCATACATGTCATTTAGTGTCACAAGCATGTAAACACACACACACACACACACACACACACACACACACACACACACACACACACTTGAACAAGCATTCCCACACTGTTTAAGTAACAACATGTCATCATGCATAAGCAAGAGTTCCTTGACTTAGTTGAGCTCAGTTGCATCTGTGTAAAACCTGACAGCAACCTGGTCATGGGAATGGAGGATGAAGAGACACATGACAAAGAGGGAATACATTATCAGGGTGAGGGCTTGGCCTACTTTCTTTCTCTTTGCCATTCTCTCTACCCCCTGTCTGGGTAAATGTCCTCATTCAGCACACTGGTGGACACGGAAATCCCGTTGCCAAGGTGATCCCTCACAGGCCCTTTCTCTGCTGTGAGGTCAGAAACCTGAGAGGGTTTTCTCTGAGTGGGCCTTTAACCCAGACGCTGAGCTGACGGGGCTGAACGACTAACACCACACACAACAAGCCTCTATACCTCAACACTTTAACAGACTGAGCTGAACAACTAACGCCACACACACCAAGCCTCTATAACTCAACACTAACAAACTGAGCTGAACGACCAA
>JACXGM010012987.1:13538-23585 GCA_016801145.1 Umbra pygmaea
GCCACACACACCAAGCCTCTATAACTCAACACTAACAGACTGAGCTGCTGAATGTGGACAGAGATTTAATGGATTAAACCCCTTTTTCATTTTCTTGTGACTAAAACATTACTGAACAATCCAAATGAAGGGGCTCCTGACAAATGGGAAACACATCTCTTAAGAGACCAAGGCATGCCATGACCTTGTCACAGTGTTACAGTACCTTTAAACCAGTGGTCCTCAAACCCTTCCATGGAGGACCTAGTGTATGCAGGTTTTTTACACTAGGCCCTCCATGGAAGGGTTTGAGGACCACTGGTTTAAACCATGCATATGATGAATGGATTTGTTCCTTTCAAACCCTTAAAGTAAAACCTGCCTGAATGAAAAGAGGAATGTTTTCACATTGGATATTTAGCCTAGAAAAGAAAACAATCAAGGTTTTAGAAAATATCTCAACCTTATGGTTATCCATGATCCTTTAACCAGACCAGTGAAGGAATGCTGTGATGTGTGAGAAATAATCTCTACTTGGTACAACCAGGAACAACATTGACAGATCTATGGATTACTAGATTTTGGGGGCTGGTACACAATGGCCTATTTCTCAGCAGAATACTTTAGCAAATTAAGGGATAGGGAAATAAACCTGTGTCTCTGACAAAGGCAAACACAATTTGCATTGCATCAATACGATTTACATGAGTAATGGGCCAGCAGATAGTCTAAAGTTTAGAGCACTGGTCCAGTAACCAAAAAGCCTGATCCTACTGTAACAGGCGCTTTACCTTAATAGTTCCTGTTATTCTCTGAAGACATGTTCTTCAACTAGCCTCAGTCCCCAAAGGTCTGGTCCACGCATTCTTTTTACAGCCACCATCCCACATCTGACACCCATGTAACAAACTAAAGGAGTGGGGCTCGTTATTTAGTTACCAGAAACATTTGTCTATGGAGATACATGATGTATCGTTAGAAAAATAAGAGAAACAACAGGAAAAAAAAACAATTGGGGAAGGACATACTGTAGTCTTCAATGAAAATAGTGTATGTTTGGCTACAATAATAATTTCAAAGTAGGAATGTTGGCATAAGACTTCATCGAAATGTGTTTTATATCACAGACAAGCACAGCGTTTGCACGAAAGCTAACTACCATGATGAATCGAAATATAATTTATTTAATCGACTCACCTGGACTTGATCATTTTGCAAATGTTTAACATGCCATTGAAGACGCGTTTAAAGTTATTACAAAATCGTGCATTAAATTAGTTGTACAAATTGCCATCAACTTTTAACGCCATTTAACTTACTTTTCATCTAATGTATCACCCTATACCTCCGTTTTGGTGCATCGTTCATATACTGTCCGAAGTATTCTCTAGCCTCCGGTCTCCTTATTGCTCATGTGCATAAAGTTGTCAACAAAGCATAGCGGACCAGCCAGGCTCACGTGAACGTCTAAGAATTGTTCACGCTGCCAAATAGAATATACGTTGCAAAACGTTTATTCACTTGAAGTTAAAAAACAATATTGACCATTTAATCAAAAATATTTTTAGAATGCAGGTTTCGTCTCTCTTTCTTTCGTTTTGCTTCTGTTGAAGAAAGTTGCTTCACTGGCTCTATGAAATATTGATGAGGCATTTTCAGATGACGATGTAAACGTCTGGTTAATGGCTATGAAATTCAATGCGACCCACATCCTTTTGGTATCCATTTACAACAGCATGGCACAATTTGGGATTGTCAACTTTGGCTACTGGCTTGTCCATTTTAACCACATTTACTTTATATCCTTAATACATTTTTTAAAAGGAGGGTACACGGTTTTACTTTTTCAAAACCAAACAATGCCTTCTTAATGCAATAAGGAAAGGAAAAACAAATCACATCAATTGCAAGTGTTACAGTGTTTTAATCAATGAATCACACACCAGAAACATAATTTAAACACATACCACCAGATGGCAGTGTTCATAAAGAACCGAAAAGACTCAAAAATGACTAAACATGCATTCTGAAATTTTGACAGTAAGTGCCGTTGAGAGAAAAAATGTTTCATATATAGCTATATATATATATATATATATATATATATATATATATATATATATATATATATATATATATAAATATACAGAGGTGGACATTTACTTGAGTAAAAGTACTTTTCTGAGAAACTCTGAGTTCACAAGTTTTGGGAAGTCCCTACTTAAGACCAAATTGATCATAAAACAATTAGGAGTAAAGGAAATATCAATCATGGTCACCGGTAAGATGTGAACTCCCTTTACCTGATCATTTTGGTCTTAAGTAGGGACTTCCCAAAACTTGTGAATTCAGATGTACTCAGTAAAGTACTTTTACTCAAGTAAAGGTCCACCTCTGAATATATATAAATGGTAAATGGACTGCATTTATTTATTGCTTTTCTAACCAACAATGGCCACCAAAGCGCTTTACAGTGCCTCACATTCACCCAATCATACACCGACGGCGGTGTCAGCCATGCAAGGCGCCAGCCAGCTCGTCGGGAGCAGCTGGGGTTAGGTGTCTTGCTCACAGACACCTCGATACTTGGTCAGGAGGACCCAGGGATCGAACCACCAATCTTCCGGTTGCTAGACAACCTACTTGACCCACTGAGCCACTGTCGTCCACATGCAGCATGATGACCTGTGCTGGACTTCGTGTGTGGATAGAATCGGGGCCACTACCCTGAGCTCTAACCACAGACTGTGCCAATGGACCAGCATACACACATTTATAAAAATGACCAAGGTACTGAACCAGCGACAGAGTGCCAGGGCCGTTTTTCATGCCCAGTCTGTCACTGTACTGAACAATACATTTTTCCTGTCCAGCTTTCAGAAATGGAATATCATGGTTAACTGCGTTGATTATGCTTATATATTATCACATATAAACAACAAATTAAACATTTAGACCAAAATGGGAGGTTTCAAAATGTTTTTAGTTTATCCCAAAAGTAGAACACTACTCAGTTGTTTGAAAAAACAACTGAGTAGTGCAATCAAAAAATTACTAATTTAATAAAAAAACACTTGTCACTAACCGTTAGACTTTTCCCACAACCCTCTTGACAGCTTTCTTTCAGCAATTTGGAGAGCAATGAACAATAACAAACTTTTTTGTAGAAATCAAATACATATCAATCAAATACATTTAAATTAAATTGAGGAAGTACTTGAGCAAAATACATTTTTCAGTATTGAAAGATTTTCAATTGCAAATGTTGTATTTTACATTTTCAAATACTATAAATATACAGTGAAGTGCAAACGTACTTGTACACTGACAGTTATGTTTTGGCTCTGTATTCAGTAATGGTAGCTTTAATAGCAGGCTATTTCATTCTTTATTGGATGAACCATTTAGGAAAAATAGAACATTTATTCAAGAGTCCCCCTGTTCTTGTGAGTTAAACATATTTCAAGTGGACTCCACAGTTGTTTATTGTTCGGAATGTGTGTTTGTTTGCATCATTAGGGCATGCACAAATAGTTACATTCTATTCACTTGGTCAGGAAAACTAACTGCCATTAGCCAAAGACGATCACACACTGTACTTCCTGTCTATGTTGAAATAGGTTATTAGGTAATAAGCTATTAAAGGTGTTAATCTGGGTGACTGATTGTAGAGAAAAAAAACAACAGTGTCGAAACTCGTGTCTAACAATACATCATTCATGAGTAGCCAGAGCAATTTTTTTAACTTTTGCAAATACTTTGGTTTGTTAAAAAAGGAAAGCCTCATATCGAGCAGTAGTAACCCAGAGGTGATTGAGTAGAGTTTTAGCTTAGAGTAGATGTTTTGAAGAGTTAGGGTTAATAGAAAATGCTAGAGATAGCAAGAGCAGAAGAGCACTGCTTGGAATGTTAATTAAATACAGATTCTTAGCCAGTGTCAATGGCATCATAGGCTACTGGTCAGTCAGATTCTAAAAACAGGACAACTTCAAGTACTTTGATTGCATAGCATCTGGATATATTCTCTTTAAAGAAAGTATGTCAGTATATTATTAGACTAAATAAAACTATGCTTGTAGACTGTAGGGATAATGTTGACATATTTTCATCTGAGCGTTAACAGGTAGGTGAGCATTTTATTGTATGAACCGTTTATATAATAACTTTTTTGTTTGTGTTTTACCTCTAGATCGTTTGTGCATGGGTATAGCTTTTTCCACTATTACTATTTCCTATTGTTTTACAATGAGTGAATAATGTTATACTGATACTCTAATATGTGAGGTTTTTATTATATAAACATGGCCAATGTTTTTGTCCCCTTCCACTTTTTCAAAAACAAACTAACAATTTTCTCTGTAGAAACTGAGGAAATTTGTTGGTATCCAACATTCTTTATTTCACATTAAATTAAACAGAAACTTTGCTTTTGATTTATGATCTAACATATTGCTTTAAATAGTAATATTATTTAAAATGGCAAAGAGAAAAACATAGGGACCCTTAATAATTTGTTCCACAGCCTATGAAGACTAACTGCAATGAAGCGCTGTCTGTAGCTCTGAATTAGATTTCTACAATTCTCGACAGGTAGTTGGACCCACTCTTCTTGAGCAACTCACTCCGGTTCTCTCAGGATTGATGGGTGCCTTTCCTTAAATGCATGTTTCAGCTCTTTCCACACATTTCATTGGATTTATATCAGGACTTATAAAGGCAACTTCGGAACATTCCAATGTTTTCTTCTCATCCATTCTTGGGTGCTTTTTAAGGAATGTTTCAGGTCATTATCCTGCGGGAGAACCAATGACTTGTGACTGAGTCTTAACTTTCGGAGACACCTGTGATAGTAATTTTAAAGGCAATGATGTGTTTGAGGTATCACTACTATACAATTATTTAAAGTTACTAAGGGTACTAATACTTTTGGCAATGTCTGTAAAAGGGCTAATATTAGATTTACTAGTAATACATGGTAATTTACAATGATGCATATTAAAGATACAGTACATATTTTAACGTGCAATCCCTTGGAACATGTAAACCATTTTAAATTGGGAACTGTGAAAAAATGGGCATTACCAACAATAGCTCTAAATCTAAACTTAGAATACAATTTACTATACTGTATTTATAAGACTGACCTCAGCATAGACTAACAAGATATAGGTGTGTGTGTGTGTGTGTGTGTGTGTGTGTGTGTGTGTGTGTGTGTGTGTGTGTGTGTGTGTGTATCAAGTGTTTAGCGGTGTGACTAGCACAGTGGTTCAAAAACCTCTCCCCAGGGACCCCCAGCCGATCCATGTATTTGAACTACCCCTGAGTCTAGCACACCTGATTCAACTTATCTACTACTCAACATGTTGTTTATTAGTGAATCTGATCTGATGGTTCAGGGATACAGCTAAATTGTGTCACGTTTGGGGGTCCCAGAGAAGAGGTTTGAGAACCACTGGACTAGCACACAATGTGTGAGAGGGAGGATAAAGGGGAGGAGCTACTTACTGTCTTGACTGTCTCTATTAACAGTTTTTAAAGAGCTTCTCTATATGGACTTCTGGAAACTTCTATCCCTGGTTCATATACCACAGGTAATGCTGATTTATCTTTAACCACAGCACACTTATAACTGTTGCATATATATGGTTTTGTCTGTATTCACTAATATATCTAATGGTAAATGCTATGCTAAGGTTTTAAAGTGATAGCTCATCTAAAGCTTTTCAACTTATGGAAAGTTAGAGCAGCCAAGTAAAGTTGTTTAACGTGAAGACCACGTTTAGTTAACATTTTCAATCCAGTGTGTTAGCTCAGGGTTTGACACATTTCCGCTTTTCCAAACTGATTTAGAATGTGGACCCAATGTCAGAAACTGTAGATGTGCAGGAGGTATGAAATTGCACCAGCTAGCCCTGTTGCGCTAAGGCATGAGGGTAGTAGGTAGGACCCCTGCTGCATGCTCCACACATCAAGATTAAAACCAGTAAAAACTATTTCACAACACATGGTGCAGCAGTATGGTATCTAATATCTAATAATAATACTGTCCTAAAATTACCACATTGCAGTTGTTTGGAATGGGGCCTATTTCCTTTCAATGCAGAGTCAGGAAATCAACAATGTGGTTATAGCAGCATCCTAAAGTCTGAGCCAGATACTATAGTCACATAATACATGAAATAACTGAATTGTATCTACTGTATATGGCAGCAGACGCCCTGCAGGCATTGAATCCAGTAATTATGAAAACAACAGGGATGGAGGAGTCCATGTGTGAGGAGAAACATACTGCTCCAACGTCTCGTCTCTCCAATGCACTCTGCCTCCTCACTGGAGACATGCGCCAGTATGGAAAATGGATAAAAAGTAATATGTTCAAAATGTTACAAAAAAAAGGATAATAAATATTATTCATGAACCAGTGCAGTAATTATTAAGATTTTCCACACACTATGAGGTTGTAAATTTTATGAAAGAGCTCAAAATCAAATCTAGAATCTCAGTCTGTTTAGTTGGAATGGAAATTTTGACATGCTTGGTGATATTACCTGGCTGTAAATAAGGTAATAGACCAATAAGAAATACATCTCTTTCCCACTTAAAAACATCCAAAGGAAAATTATACCTTGAAAAATCTAATGTCCCCTGCACTGCTGTGTAATAGTATTTAGTACAAGGCACACAAGCATGATCACCTAATCAGAGTGGACACAATGATCAGTCAATGACAGCTAGTGTATCTGTTCTGCTCTTTGTTATACTGTGTATCTGTGATAATCTGTTTTTTTCTGTGTCTGTGATACTATGTATATCTCTGATATTTTCTGTCTGTGTTGCTCTGTGTCTGTGATACTATGTAGCTGTGCTTTTCTGTGTCTCTGATGCTGTGTGTATGTGATGCTGTGTTGCTCTGTGTCTGTGTTGCTATGTATCTGTGATGCTATTTGTCTGTGCTGATCAGTATCAGTGCTGAACAGTGTTTGTGTTGCTCTGCTCAAGGGCAGGTGGTGGTTGTCCAGGTGACAGACTGGGTGTTCCGTGGGGTGGCCCAGGTCATGTTTGTCAACAACCCCCTCAGTGGGTTGCTAATCAATGTTGGCTTGGTGCTACAGAACCCATGGTGGGGCCTGAATGGAATTCTAGGAACATTTGCATCTACACTGTCTGCACTTGTGATTGGACAAAACCGGTAAATCTGTGTTCCTGATTGGACAAAACTGATACGTCTGTGTTCCTGACCATTAAAACACCTTCCCACTAGCCCTTCCCTGGCAGGAATATTTGTCAGTTTGCTTGCAGTTGTTATTAGTAATCTTTTGTGTACCCCTCAGGAGTATTAATGTTAAGCTATATCATTGTATCTAAATTACTTTCTTTCCATCATAGTCTTTTTGTATTAATACAACTTTGTCAATAACTTTGTGTTTTGCTCTACTTGTATGTTTTGACTTGTTTGGGCATTCAGGGGAGCCATATCTGCAGGTTTATATGGCTACAATGGAACACTGGTCGGACTGCTCATGTGTGTTTTCTCTGCCAAAGGCAGCTGGTACTGGTGGCTTTTGCTCCCTAATGTTTTCATGGCGATCATGTGGTACGTTACACTCAGACGCATTCCGTTTTTTTATCCATTATGGTACCATCTATATTTCATTATAGGTTTCTGTAGTTGTGTGTTCCTCACTTCGCGTGTCTGTTCAGCCCAGTGGTCTCCAGTGCTCTTGGCTCTGTCTTCAATAAATGGGACCTCCCTGTGTTGACTTTACCATTTAACCTGCTGGTCTGTCTGCACATGGCTGCTATGGGATCCAACCATCCATACTTTCCACAGGTAGGGACCAACATATACACTCACACACAGGCATGTATTGTATGTTTACACACACATCTCCTAATAAACCCAGTGTCTGACTTCTCCAGGTGCTAATCCAGCCAAAGACCTCCCTCCATCTGAACATCACCACTTCAGAACCAAGCCTACCTCAGGTAGGACAGCATTATCCTACGGTGTCCATGCATGTTTGTAAATAACCCATGTTCATCATGTTTCTTAGACAGAAACAAGCAGTTCCTGTGCAGAATTCACACGGATGTCATCCAAAGAAAATAATATTAGTGGAGCAAGACAGCTTCCTTCTGCAACACTGCATAATATATAATGTTCCTCGGATGCATGGTCACCAACACTGACAAAGAGTTTTCTGCCTGTAATGTAGATTTGAAACCGTCTGAGTACACTTTCTGAGAGACCAACCCAGTTTGAGATGATCTAGTAGAATATCATGATCAATGGTGTCGAATGCTAGGAGGACTAGAACCGAGACTTCCATGCTAATTCTTAGATCGTTTACTATTTTGGTCAGGCCTTTTCTGTACTCTGATTTGCTCTAAAACCTGACTGAAACTTTTCTAGAATGTTGTTGTTATTTAGAAATGTGTTCATTTGGTCAAAAATAGCTTTCTTAAGCATCTTACTTAAAATGATGATGTTTGATATTGGTTGTGGTGGTGTTAACATCAACACTGGTATTTCTGCTTTGAAAATGAAGGACACATATTCAAATTTTGAGAACTCTCCCAGATCGACCTTTTTACAGCAAATATTTTCATGGTAAATCACAGCTATTCCACCCCCTGTCTGCCTTGTCTCACTGACTGAATAAAGTTATAGTTTTTTGGACTTGCCTCGATGCGCGTTGGATTGCTATTTTCATCTAGCCAGGTTTCTGTTACAAACATGAAGTCAAGTTTGACAATGAGATCATTCATTAAGAAATATTTGTTTGTTAGTGATCTAATGATTAGTTGTGCTGATTTTGTTGGAACTTGCTCCAAAGCTATTTTTGTGTTTGGGGATGTTTATCAGGTTTGAAGAGATTACAGGGTGAGAATAAACTGGATAGGTTTTGTTTGCTCTCTTTCTAGTCAAAACAGGCGTTGGTGTCTTCGAATTCACAACATTGTTCTTATCACTTATTGTTTGGGTACAAATTGACCTGTCTTACACCAGTTTCACAGTGTGTCTTTTAAAGTCAACATGCACTGTAACATAACTTTCCATCTGAATTTCAAAAAAACTGTTTATTTTAAAGTCATCATGCGCTGTATAAAAACAGTCCATCTGAATTTCATAAAAACTGCCATGCCCCATGCCAATAGTGGCACGGTTTGCATGATATCACTGTTTTATAGGTAACCACAAGGTATTTACCAGTAAACACAGATCTAGGATCAGATAAAGCAACTCCCAATCCTAAAGGTGAACCATAGAGAGGGAGTAATGTACAGTAGGCTCTAAATTACTGGCAACCCTGACTGGCAATGCACAAACAATACTTTACAAACAAAAACAATATGATTATAGAGATAAACTCAAAATACCAACATGTGAGAAACACTGTACTTTTATAAATGTACAATATGTAGTTTTTGGCCGCTATGGTTCTCGTAATCAAAACAATAGCAAAACATGTACTTGGATGACCTCGGGATGTAGCGTGGGATCATGGGTTTTGTTGTCGTTGTTAATGACAACCTTCCAATCTAATGTCTCCGGCAGAAAAAAAAGTTAACTGACAAAGTAATGTATTGTTAAATATATTATAACTTTATTCACGTTATGTTTGGCAGTTCCCTGGAACTTAGAGCAACTAGAGGAGTCAAAGTTTATAGGACGCCATTGACGGGTGACAAAATGAAACAGCCCTTGTCTTTGAATTATATTAAAAATTTATCTGGGTTTGAAAGTTGGTGGCAAAATTTGGGATAATGTAAGTACACAACTAAGAAATATATATAATATAGGTATAGTGATGTTTGCTTTTTTAATGCAAAGTAAGTATTTTGTTATGGTTTGGAAAACTACATATTTGTAACGTACAGCCTGGATGAGCTGTACATGAACTGGTTTGTGTTTAGATTTCTGTCCTGTAGGTGTTTCATGTTTAGATTTCTACCCTTTGTGTATTGTTATGTTTTGGTTCCCCCTGGTGTCCCTTTTGTGTCATGCAGGTTTCATTTGTATATTGTCATCACCATGGTTCCCAGTAATGTTGGTTAGTGTCCTTG
>JACXGM010012988.1:0-23486 GCA_016801145.1 Umbra pygmaea
CACACACACACACACACACACACACACACACACAGAATGTTTGTTATTGTAACTTCAAGGTCAGGGCTTAGTGAATGTCATTGCCACGAGCAGCACCCCAGATGTTTAGATGAGCGAGATGCAAGACTTGGCTCTCACACTGTCCCACACAGTATCTGTGCATGTGCACAGGTTGGCTTCACGCTGAGACTGAGAGTGGAGGCCCCAGGACCAAAACAGCAGAGCTGTTGAGCCTCGAGGTCCGAAATGCAGACGCTATCCTGTTTAATTTTGTCCTTTTAGGTCATGTTGCTGAGAAGTGTGA
This sequence comes from Umbra pygmaea, assembly GCA_016801145.1. NCBI lineage: Eukaryota > Metazoa > Chordata > Actinopteri > Esociformes > Umbridae > Umbra > Umbra pygmaea. Next base: position 305 of record JACXGM010012988.1, read on the forward strand.
TTCAGAGACAACATTTCACAGTTCATATAAAAGTTGTCTCTCCCTGTAGCAGGAGAAAGATCGGTAGCTAGGGAACATGAACTCTGTTGACACCAACTTTTAGAAACAATCCAATAAACGTGGTTGGAATCTATTGAAGTAATCATTGTGAGGCACTGTTGAATCAATATTGTTGTTGCCATTGCCCTGATATATTCTAACACCACTTCTCAAGGGCAACCTTTGAAACTAACAAGACCCGGATGGTGTAGTGCACGTGTGGAATGATGTGCGGGGACGACCATTGCTTACTGTGTTTATCACATTCTCTTTGATACTTTAATACCGTTTGCTGTATAAAATATGAACATGCTGCCTCTTATTGTGACAATATATTGTTATGAGTTGGATATAATATACAACTGTACAAGATCTTCACACTCGTATTAGATTTAGGTCTAGTTTGAACAGAAGAAAATCTAGGCCCTAGATGTTAGAATTATGAAGTCATGTTAAAGTCCAATCTGAGGAGATTAACCTCTTGCATTTACTGTTGAATCTGTAGCACAGCTGGTGGTGTTCAGGTGTTTAACCTGACATGTCACTTCTTATACCTCACCTGGTTGATGACAATCAGCCGCAAATGACCTGTAAGCAAGCGTGAGTCCCAGTGCATCTGGACCAGTCTGCACAGTAACCAAAGCAATTATGAGGCCACCCTCACACACAACACCTTCATATGACGAGGTGAAAGCACGACATCCGAATTCAACTACTTCCTGAAATTATGTAGCCTGGTCAAAATAAACCCAGCACAGGACATTGTTTACAGAAAAGTGAAGTCTCAATGAAATTAAAGCTAAATTACAATCGACTGCATTGTTGCTAATTACAGTCACTAGAAAATATATAATTATATGACATATGGTACAACTTGTTAAAGTGCATGAAACAAATCACATACTGTAAGAAAACTGGGAAAGGACATTCAAATATAGTTAATCTGAAATATAACAAAGAGCATGGAGTAGAAGATGGTAATGACTTATTAATGACTCAGAACCTTTGCTCAGTTAGCCTCAGTTATAGTCCACCACAATAATATATATTTCAAATATTAAATTTATTTAATGGCTGACATGGGACATAAAGAAACAGAAACTCCAGCACTTTCTTAATTTGAAGAGCAATATTGTGTGCGTCTTTGATGGTTCATCGGTGATGTTCATAAATGATGAGTTATTTAAATATGACAAAAAGGTTTTAAACTAAAAGTGAAATGCATACGGGCTCTATTCCGAAAATACAGAATTGAAAGTAAAAGAAAGAGACCTTAAAATTAACACCTAGTTAACCTTTTAAAACCGAGCATGTCATATACGACAATAAACAGCATTTTGTAACCTTTGCTACATGCTAGCAACTAAGGTTGGTATCGTTGGAAAGAAGAAGATCAGTCAAAAAGAATGCGTGGTGGCTGATCTCTGTGGGTTAAACACAGCCGGAGCAATGGCGCCTCAAAGTCAGTCATGTATTTTAGACGGTTGCCTTTTTTACTAAACACGTTACAGACAGGTGGGAATGGAAAATGGCAAAATAACAACTCTGCAGTGATGTTGGACATCATCCTGCACAACACCAACACTTTTAGAAAGTGAAAAATGAATGGTATTTAAAAAAAATGGTATTTAAAAAAATATGGAAATATAGTAAGAAATGAATGTAGCATATTGATGTTGACTCCAAACTTTGCACACTGGTCCAAGAGCCCTGAAAGCTTGACAGCATGCATTGGATAGCATTAATCATCATGGTTTACATGCTTTTACAGATAATATGTAAATAATATATAAATAACAAAATATAAATACGTTCTTTAGTTTTTTGGGATAAATATTTAATAAAACATAAAATACGATGACCCAGGATGTTGGATTTCAATCATCCATGTTGTAGCCATGGGTGTAAAAGGCCCTTCACTGTAAGTCAAAATATGCCCTTTCCAAAGGCCAAAAGGACAACTTTGTGCCAGGCTGACCTAAAACCCCTTAGACCCCAGAGGGTTTTAACTAGGTTATTCGGCTGTCCATCCAGTGTAAACACAGGCTGTGATGTAAAGCAACAATCCCCACGACTGTCACCTGTTTAGGGAAGTGAAAAACCGCTGCATGCAATCAATAAATAAAACTAAAGCTATCTAAAGTGCAACTTGCCAATGTAATTCACAATGACAGATGTTGGGACTGAGTAGTAGACTTATAGACTTATCTTATGCAGTGCAGTATTTTGGGTAAGTCGATTTTTTTTGTTAGATGTAAGTTATGTGGAAGCCATGTTTAGAACATGTTTGTTGTGTACTGTACAACAAGGGTGAATACAGCGTAACTATAGCGCTTGGGGGCGTGACGTCACGGCTGTAGTGCCGGGCTGGCTGATGGGAAAAATCGCCATTTTGTGAGGCCACTTGTTTTGTATACTGTCATTGTTGTAACGTGCCAAGGGTATTTTAGTCATGGGAAGAACCTGTTGTGTTGTTGGATGTATTGTCCGTTCACACAATCGAAGTGGTAAAAAGATAGACAACAGACTTTATTTTTATTTATTTCCGGCCTGGAGTCACGTGTCCGATGTATCCAAGCGAAGACGGATGGCCTGGATATATCCGAAGACGCATGGACATACTCTTTGCAGATATCCCAAGTTCATTGAAAGTGTGTTCCAGGCATTTTCATTCAGGTACTGTAAGTGTACTTCACTTAGAAAATGATTGTGTTGTTTTCCCGAGAGGAATAGTGATAGGTTCCTCTGCATTTTGTAACTTAGCACTATTCTGTCAACTGCGGCAAAGTGAGGAAGCTAAGTTAGGCTAGTTCAAGTAAAGTATGATGAATCAATGAATGTGATCAAAACAAAGAACTCAGCTATTTTGATCACTGTGATTGAAGAAGCATGATAAATTCTTTATAACACTTGTAAGTATGTTTGCCACATGAGTTCAATTGGAACTGAAACCTGAGACACTGACAATACATTCATTTAAATTGTGTGTCCAACGTATTTATTACTGTTAATGTTTCTTTACACACAATACAATTGCATTTGGTTACAATTCACTAGCTTTATAATGAATTAACAATGATTATTCCAATTAATTAAAATGAGCACCCACTATTTATTGCCAATAATTTGTTTCAATATGTATACTTTTGTCTCCCCAAAGGTAAACCAGCATTTTAGATTGACAAGTCTCATCCAGACTGGGCTCCAACCCTGCACCTGGGTCACTCTGTCACAGCCACAGTATCAGATCGGCATGGCCGCAGACAACATAGACATAATTTGAGAGAATCTGAGGGAGGCCAAAATAAACAAAACAACATGAACGAAGATGAGAGAGATGGAGTCAAAGGAGATGCAGAAGAAGAGGGATATGGGGGTATTTATTTGCTGTTCTAATGTATTCCTTTGTGCAACTGAGGTGTAGTTGATCCTATATCCCACTTCTGGATGGATCTTGCTCAAGTTACTGGGCAAAACCCAGAATGCTGGCACATCAGTGACCGTCTTGTGCCACAATTTTGAACTGTTGCCTCCATCTTAAACAAGAGAGCATCTAAACGAGTACAGGTCTCAGTTATCCCTGCCATGCAGGTACAATGGGTACACTCCACCTTCCCAAAGCTGCTCACAAGGACCCAGGGCATTAGAGGAGGCTCATTCAACCTCTGTGAGTGCATAACCTGTGTACATACAGAACAACAGTTGATGAAAAGTATCAGAGCCGCCGGCAAATGTGGGGCGAGCTGGCATTTGCCCCAGTACTTTTCAATGTAGTGTGGCGCCGCCTGAAGGCTACTTGCACATAACTTATCGCATGAAATCACTGTGGACATTTTTGAAATAGGACAAGGTTTTACTCTTCAAAGTAGCCAGATCTACAGTCATTGTTTATGTGTGAACTGTAATACAGACATTGCTCATGTGTGCACTGTAATAAATGGCATGTAAATAAAATGTACGAAATCAAATGAACCCTCTATGGCATGCATTTTTATTTTGGGGGGGCATTCAACCCCATTTTCTGGGAACTTATTGATCATATAATCCCCCCGCCCCCAATAAGACAGTTGGTTGTCCGAAGGCAAAGATGTGCTATCCGGGTACTGAAACACCAGGGTTTTCTATTTTACCAGTACATATGATAAGTGGAATTAGGTAAACAACTAATATATGCATTAGAGAAATATTTATTTTGACAAACATTAATCACAAATGGTTCCAACATCATACAATCAAATAAACCACTACTAAGCATTTTTTTTATTAATCATGTCTTTCTATGTTAGTTTATTTTTAGGTGTACTGCTTACCATATAGAGCTAAAATTAGTATTGTTACATATTATCTACTCTGTTGTTTTAAACTACACTGTTGTTTTTTGCAGTTGCTGTATTTGGCTTTTATGATTCAGAATTCTGACTAAGGATTGTAGTAGTTTGACAAAGTTTTTGATTCAGATGACCCATTGAGAAAGAAATTCCAATCATAAATCTATAGCACAGATGCCATTAGAGAAGGCATGTACTGTATTAATTGTTACATGACTTGTCTATCTGGATAAATGTCGACTAAGTTACTCAAATTAATGTGAATGATAACGGTTATCTTTCATCTACAAAGCATACAATTAAGACACAAATATTTACCTCACAAGTTCAGGGAAACTTTAGACTGATCCTCAAGATGTTATCTGACCGTTGGCTTCCATAGATTTAAAATTACGAAACTGAGCCCAGTATAAGCACTCAGACCACAGACTGACTATAAGAAAATATCTGGAAATGTCAGAGGTAAATTGTCGGACTCGAGTACATTCTCCTGCAGGCACCTCATTGATTTCTGATCAATGCCATCTTTTCCAGGTAATGTTTGCTTGCACCCGGTAGAAGTTTGTCTCTGTATAGTACATTTTATTATTTTAATCGACTTTTCAACATTGTTTTCGACACTATTATTGTGGCCTCACAATATGGCGGCGGCCTCTTGTTTACGTCCCAGAATGCACTGCGCAGTGACGTCGGTTGCCAAGCTCTATACACTGAATCTTGGAGGAAACTATCAAGCATATATTTGGGACCATTGGTCATACAGACAAACAGGCCTCAAATTGTATTTAGCGTCAAATTATTCTACTGAAAACCACACACACATAACAATCATTAGTTCTGTCACAAATATATACAAATTAGCTCTCTCCTCATCTGTTCCCTGAGATCTGCACTCCTGTCAAAATCATTATCTGGAGGCTCATCAAGAAGGCTTGCTCCATGTTTGTCAATGCATACAAGGAAATTAGGAGAAGAAAGAAGATGCCAGATTTCGAGGGTCATTTCCATTTATCTTGTATGTTTACATGGATTTTGTGACTGCACGTTATGTCAACGTGGACTCACATTTTATTTCCATTCTTAATAAATGTCCCTCTCTTGGACCACACAGAATGGAGAGATGTTCCTGGAGGAGAACCTTTTGAAAGAATGGAGAATGACCCTTGAGTGTGAGCCTAAACAATGAACTGTCCACCCTGTGAACTAAAGAAATTCAGCCAACAGAAACAATTAAATCACATACTGTTTCATGTTTTTCTCATAGGTTGCATTAGTTATTATTTTTTTCTGGTCACTAGAACCAGTCTGCTCAATATGCTCAGGAATACTTTCTGATCTAAGGAGTGCTCACTGTCATTTCTATGCTTTCCTGTTGCATCTTAGCAGGATGTTAGCATTTGGAACACACTTGACTCATTGCTGTCCAATCAAAAGTCCACTTGGTTGTTTTACTGATCTAGTGTCAGTCGGACAATTCCTGCTGTTATTGCCCACAGTCCACCTGATCATCCTTGTCCAAGTCCACTGGGTTGTACTGCTGACATGGATTCAGCCTGAAGACCACAACCCAACTGTATTCACTGAGTCACGGATCATTTCAATGTGTAAATACATTAATGAACAAAGGTCATGTAATCTTATAATCTCCACCAGCACAGCCAGAGGAGGACTGGTTTCCCTTCAGTCTTGTTCCTCTCTAGGTTTCTGCCTTTTTCTGCCTAGGTTCCAAACCCACTAGACAGTTTCTGGTAGCCACTTTTGTATCTTGTTGTTGTTTACTCTATATCAGGGTGTAAGCACTTGACTTGTTATGTAAAAATAATTGTTAAGTCTGGTTTCTACTTAAAGCCTTAAGAACAGCATTCTGTAAATTATGTAATTACTAGTGGTGGGCCGTTATCGGCATTAACGTGCTGCGTTAACGCGAGACTCTTATCGTGCGATAAAAAAAATATTGCCGTTAATCTATTCTCAAAGTTGGGTTGGGAGCTGGGTCTATACTACACAAGCAATGGTGACTTTCATCTTGATATTTTAGCGTGGATGTATACCTAGCTTAATTGCACTGTAGGGGGTGAGAACCTGTATGTATGCCTACTGTAAAATTACCACATCAAACGTAACGCGCTAACATGGATGCAGCTATGAAGCTGCCGGGTTTGCTTCACTACCTGCGAGGCGAACTATCATGAGGTGAACTATCACGAGGAGAATGCATGACCAGCACGCCACAGAGAAAGCCGCAAAAGATGAAAAGATGATAGAGGCGAGGTGTGTAGCACTAATTGGGGACCATCCATTGGACATCTGTCAATAACGATAACTACCTCGGCGTTACTGTACACCTCATCCGTGCCAGCTGTGAACTTCACTCCTTCACTTTAGGTAGGCTACGTTATGTAATTTTAAATGACATAATATCATTTCATTACTTAGCCTATTAATTACCAGGAGAAATAGAGCTTGGATTGATTGACACAAAGCTACTGACTGTAAAACAGTTCATCACGACCTCTTATGTAGGCCTACATTTCAAAGTTAATGTTTAACTGAATAAACGGTTAGTAAACACAAGTACATCTTATTAAACATGATTTATTTTCATCACCAATTATCATAGTAGAACAGGTTTCTCAGGCATTTTGGAATTCTGGTCTAGGTAATGCGCCACCTGGCTTTAGACACCCATTCTCAAAGACTTACTTTTAGTCATTATTTGGGTAGCACACATATTCTGAATACCTTTGGCAAAATTCTAATGAGCCATTTTAATCTAGATTAATCTAGATTAATTCCAAGATTACAGTGAGATTGATCTAGATTAAAAAAATGAATCTATGCCCACCACTAGTAATTACTAAGGCTGTATAGAATGATATTTAGGTTTCATTCAGAACCCTTTATAAAAGGTCTTGCTAGGAACCAGTATGAGATCTCACTAGAACATACAAATTTCATATCTACCTAGATCCAATATCGGATATCACAACACATGTTATTTAGGTTCTTCAACAGCAAGAACTGTAAAGAACCATTTTCCTTAAACATTTCTGATTAACTTTCATTAAAATCCATCAACAGTTCTTTCATAATCCACTTTTTGGAGGTTCCATGTTCTACCTAAAATGGTTCTCTAAAACACCATGTTTGAAAAGGTTTTTCATAGATCCTTCCCCCAAAATTGTTCTTAATAGATCCAAATACAGCATCGCTCTGAAGAAATAATTGGTTTCCTAATTGAACCTATAAGAATCTATAAACAGTATTGGGCTATAGCATACCTTCTTGGTGAAAAGGATGTCACATGATTCAATGGCAATAGGGTTCGATCAACAGTGGATTAATCACTTATGGTCCATTTATCAAAATTAAATAAATTAGAGAATATCTAAGAAAGAAATTACAGTAAATTCAATGCATCTGTTTTTCTCCTTTTAGCTCATGTCGCAAAATGTTCAGAAGAAATCAGCACTGTGTATTTGAAGCATTATCCTTTGAATACATTATCTTCCTGAAGTTCGACGCTCATTAGCTCCACCAAATGCTGCAGCAATGATCATTTGTTGTTTGATTTTTACTGTAAGTCTTTTTAGCTCTGGTCCCATCTACAGCAAACTAAAAGCATATTAATTTCACAGAAATCTGGAATTTTGAAAGAACTTTGAATGAACTCTGGAAAACGATCCACTATCCAGATATGCACATTTCTGTAACAGCGTGTTTGGGGTCATTAATCTACTGTATGATGAAACGATGGGTTAAGAGACCTTGGCTTGAGACGAGTGGTTTCTCACTACATCAGAATTCCTTCTCTTGCTACCATCAAATGATAGATCGTCAACGTGAGCATGTTCCAGTTGCAGCCGTAAGGTAGCCTTGAGGTATGAGACAATGATGGTACTGATCAATGTTGTTATTTAAAGACACAGCTGCACTTCTGTGATTTCACTGATCGTTCCTAAATCCAATCCTTCTGTTGGCCATGGTAGCCATTGTACAGTCATGGTCAAAAGTTCTGAGAATATCACAAGTATTGGTCTCCACAATGTTTGCTGCTTCAGTGTTCTTAGTTCTTTTTGTCAGTAGTTACTATGGTACAGTAGACTCACCAGGTTGCGTACACTCACGGTTTTCCGTACAGTTCACCTTGTTTACTTAATAAAAAATAAATACTACCAGGTTAATTATGTTTTAAATACCAGTGTAAAGCCACATTTCCAACCTTTCCATCAAAATTCACTTTGAGGAACTTACGTGTTTCGTATTTAAATGGTTTAGGTAAGTAACGGAGGTTGGACGGGTTCCTTCAGAAAATAGCCGAGGGGAAGGAAATGCTAGCTAGTGATGGGGAGCGAGGGGGAGAGATGTAGAGTTGGGTCAAAGCATTTCTTTCAAGCAGATTGCCCTATTGACAAACATTTATGCATTATAACATGTCAATACAATATAAATGTAAGTACAGTATATTTTTGATGGATGTAAATATTCCTTTTTGCTGTCACGTTTTTTATTAAATGTGTACTTTCATGCGTTTAAAATACAGCTACACCAAGTCAAGGTTTGTGCGTGATGAATCACTTATAACCGTCCCTCATTACAGGTTAGGCATTGATATTAGGACGCTGTTAAGGATAATATTTGTATAGTACCATAAAAATATTATATTAATGCTTGTTTTGAGAGAGAAATTCTACATCAAGGGCGAAAAAATTATTGTACGTAAAACCGTGAGTTTTATGGCTAACACTGTACGGCATATCATGACTTATCACGGTTTACCGTACAACGTCGGAGGGTCTGGTTTTTCCCCTTTTTAACAAAAACTATTGGTCCAATATATGTCAATCAAAGTCTGACAGGAAGCCTACTTCCAGCCCCCGAGTTTGATGCTGCCAAATTAGCTGTAGTCCCATTTGTTTTTATCACAGCCGTGTCTGAATGCGCAAGTAGGGGTAAATGTGTACGGAACACGGTGAGTCTACTGTATACTGAAGTATAATTATCAGCATTCCATAAGTTTCAAAGGATCTATTTAACAATTACATTAATTACATTAATTGCAGTGTTGATCCTTCTTTTTAAAGACCTTTGCAATCCATCCTGGCATGCTGTCAAAGAACTTTTGGGGCACATCCTAACTGATGGCAGCCCATTCTTGCATGATCATAGCTGACAATTTCAATTTAACTTTATCTGAAGAAAATGTGACTTCTGGAGTGGCCCAGTCAGAGTCCTGTCCTCTACCTGATTGAGATGGTGTGGCAGGACCTCATGTGAGCGATTCACACCAGACATCCCAAGAATAATACTGAAACAGTTTTGTAAAGAGTAATGGTGGAACATTCCTCCTGATCATTGTCAGAGATGGGCATAAATACTGTAATAGATAACTTTTATGGGTTGGGCTTAGTTACTTAATAAGACCCTCATGACCCTAAAAAGCTGAGAACTCAGCCCAGCCCAGAAAAGTAATCTATTACAATATTTATGCCCATCTCTGATCATTGTGTAGGTTCTGATCTGCAACTCTTGAGAATTGAGGTTGAGGTTATTGCTGACAAACAGGGTCAACCTGTATTAATTCCAGGAGTTCAGCTACTTTTCCACCCTGCGCTGTGAATGTTCACATGGTGTGTTCAATAAAGACATGAAATTGTGTAATTGTTTGTGTGTTATAGGTTTATGTGGAATGTGTTTGTCTATTGTAACTTCTTTGCATCAAATTGTAATTGTACAGAAGTCGAGGTAATTTGAAATGATTTACATACGTTTTCTTGCCACTTTATTGAGCAGGTGTGGTTTTCAATAGCAGCTTGTTCATTTTATTTTTAAAGGATTAAGTTGAGACAAGTGTTGAGCTAAATGAGGTGAACATTTCAATCACTGGAGCTCAATCCTATTGAACATGCATTTTACATGCTGAAGAAGATTCATCACAGACTTCAACCAGTCATTGCATGCAAAGGACATATGACCAAATATTAACAATTACTACTTTATTCTACATTATGTTGAACTGTCCAATGTTTTTTGGTGCCCGAAAATGGGGGGACCATTTACAAAAGATTCTATGATTTCTAGACGGTTCATCTGATATGTATGACCGTAGCTACCTTAACATTAAAGCTGGTGGTCTGCACTTCAACATAATTGTCATTGTATCCTTTCAAACTCAAAGTGCTTCAGTTCAGAACCAAAACATTTTCACTGTCCAATTAATTATGTTGCTCACTGTATACACTGTGAGAAACATAATGCTGTACATTAACAGTTACTCTGTATGCATCAATGAGCAGTGGAATATAGAATGACCATGTGTCCAGGGGCGCTTGCTGGAATGCAGTTGGCGACTAGCGTCAATTACAACAGCCTACAGTTTCCATAGAAAAAGTTGGCGGACAGTCACACAACAGCAGGATACTGTGTGGTGATCGTAATACCAGTGAAATATCCATATGAGCTCCATTGATAAAGATTGGAGAGGGCTCTGCCTTGTTCACCCTGTAAGCCCCAATCAGTTCTTCGGTATTTTGAACATTTAGGAACACATTATTTGCCTTACACCTTGCCGTCAGTGTGCTGACCTCCTCTCTGTAGGCCTCGTAATTGTTTTTAATTAGACTTACTAGGCCGAACAACAGTCAATGAACAGCATCCTCACGTGTTCTTACTCCCCAGGTGAATGAGGGCGGTGTGCAGTGCTGTGGTGATGGCATCGTCCGTGGATCTGTCAGGGTGGTAGGCTAATATTGAAGAGGGTCTAGTGTGTCAAGAAGAGAAAAGACAATGTGATTTTTATCCTTATGAAGAAGCACTTCATGATGACAGTGGAAAGTGCTACGGAACGATATTCGTTTAGCTCCGTCACTCAGAGATGGCAAAAGTACTCACTTCCCGTACTCAAGTAGAAGTACAGATACTTGTGTTAAAAAATACTCTGGTAAAAGTAGAAGTACAGATTTAAATTCATTACTCAAGTAAATGTAACGAAGTACAGGCTTGGCAATTTACTTAAAGTATAAAAGTAAAATTAGTTTTGTGAATGACAACCCTTTTTTATGCAAAGCTACCTGGACCACACAAATGTTACTATAGTGCAAGCTGAGAAACTTCCATGGACATGTAAAAAAGGCAATGTGCCATTGCCTACATTTTACCTAGATATCTGCCAAGAGGCCTAAAACATCACATATATGATTATTGTGACAGAGACTGGGACTCCAGGTTAATAAGATTCTGACTGAGTAGCAAGATATGAATTATATTGTGATTCTGTGAGAATTCACAGATAAAATGTTTCTTTTTAATCTTCCCCTTAACATTTGAAGGAATCTATATGTATGTGTGTGTGCAGGGACGCTGACAGGGTGGGACGACTGGGATTGAGGTCCTGAGGAGGTCCCAAATTTTGTTTTTGCAAAGTCAAATTTCTTTTACTGAGGGGCCCTAAATGTATAGTTGTGTCCCGGGCCTGGGGATTCCTGTCAGCATGCCTGTGTGTGTGCTCAAATGTGTGTACTCAAGTTCCCCATACTTTTAGAGTTACAACTAAGGGATGGGAGCAGTGTATTAGAAATGACAGCTAGTAAATCTTTGAACATGGAGTTTTAATAATAATAAATGCAATATGTCAGGCAATATAAAAGTTGGAGAAATTACAAATTCAGTGTGCATTGCATAAAAAAAATATTTATTAAATTGCAAATAGACATATCCAGCAAAAGAAAAATGGCAAGTGATGTATGCCCTAAAATCTGCATGGATTTGTCCTGAACCCCTTAAAGAACTTGGGAGCAACTAGGGTATACAAACCTTCTGTATAGTGTAACGTGTCATAATGTAATTTTTGTATAGGACAAATATACCGGTACACACCTTTTGTGATGTTGAATGTGTCATAACAGTGAGTGAGTGAAAAAGCAAGTGTGTGTGTCTGGGATGGACAGGAAGAGAGAGACTGCAAAGTGTTCAAATGTATACCTCCAATTTGCAGCACATTCGCCAGGAGACATTCTTCATGACTACTATGTCAAACATCTCCCTCAGATAAGGCAAAGGATGATTGGAAATGCCTTGCTCCTTGTCGAATCTCTGGGATCTCCGTTTTCTTCATTTTCAATCATGTCACCGTACATAATACTATTCTAACTTTACCGCGATCAAACCGAAAGATTTTCCGCGAATGAATGCCACCGAATCTGTCGAGTCGTCTAGTAGTGGTGCATCAAATGCAACTTATTTTTACATTCAATTAGATTGAATTCGGTATTGATGACGCGAGAAATAATAACAGCCACTTAACAGAAATTATTTGAAACTAAAGTAACGAGACAATTTTGTAAAATGTAAGGAGTAGAAAGTACCGATAGTCGTGTTAAAAATGTAAGGAGTAAAAGTAAAAAGTTGGCACAAAAATAAATAGTAAAGTAAAGTAAAAATATCTGAAAAATCTACTTGAGTACAGTAACAAAGTATTTGTACTTTGTTACTTTCCATCTCTGCCGTCACCTTCCCTTTTCTTGAATGGTGATGATGTTGCCAACAGAGTGGAACAACAGCCTGTGCAAGGAAGATGTTGAAGATGTCAGTGAAAACAACATATCTGAGTCCAAGCATAAAGTTTCAGCAGAAGCACAGCAAATCCAAGTGCGAACAGTGGCTATTTGAGTGTGAGAGCAAGGTTTTGAGGGAAATTATTACAAAATCTGAATGTAGTATTAATTAGAAATGCTCTCAATTTGAAAGAACGCAATCTTGAATAAAGATAGGGATAAAATACCTTACTAGGTCAGGGCCAGCCCGAGCTAAGCGAAACCCATTTGCCTGGCAACACTATGTTATCCCGGCAACACAAACTCTGAGTTGTCATTTCAAAAAAATAGCCCTCATAATTCATTGAACAATCATTGTTAATTCATTGCATAGATGGGTAGTCGGTAAGTAATGTTGATGTGTTGCTAAAATTTGTCTTTTAGTGTATTAAACAGACTCTAGTGAATGTATTTAAAATGTTTTTGTGTTTTCATGTGGCACTGACAATATATTCAATCAAATTGTGTGTACAACGTATTTGTTGCTGTTGTTAATATAAAGTTGTTCTTAAAATAGGTTAAATGCTTTTTGTTATCACATACTTCTATTGTTGATTTACACAGAATACAATTGCATTTGGTTACAATTCACTAGCTTTATAATGAATAACAATGGTTATTGCAATTAATTAAAATTAGCGCTATTATTTTGAAATGACAAATCAGAGTTTGTGTTGCCGGCACAATATAGTGTTGCCAGGCAAACAGTTTTTGCTTATAGCTCAGGCTGGCCCAGCACTAGGTGACTTGATTTATTTTTGTAGTGAGTGATTGTGTTGAATCCCTGCCACAGCTTCCTAGTATCAGACCCACTGAAGTAGCCAATGCAATTTCCATATGCAATAATCCTAGGCTTTTGAGACTACAACAGTTTATCAAATGTCACGCATCCTGCATTATGGAGATGTTAACAGAAGAGGCCACGGGAGACTGGATTTAAATGTACATTATGAGAGACCATTAACAACAACAAAGAAACCCCTGAGAAAAACAAAAGTAAACAAAAGTCACACTGTTAGCATCCTGAATTAGAGAGTTGTTATCCGAGGAGAGCATTGGGGGCCTGATTTCAACAGTCATTATTAAAAGACCATTAACAAAAACATAAAAACCCCTGAGAAAATTGGAATTGATGCACTTGGGATGGACTGGTTGTACATTTAAATGAAGCAGAGGAAACAAGGTTCATTCTGGCATTCGTCAGCATGAGATGGAGGGGGACAGGGGGACATCAGAGCAAAGTTAGGCCAGGTGAAGAGAGATGCCCTTACAGACAAAGGTGAGGTGATCCATAAAAACTCAGGGAAGACCATGTAAAAACCAGAGTCACGCCCCAACCACTGAGATCCAAGTCAAGCCAAACTGCAACAGCGATGCAGAAGGCCACAGGTAACTCCCGCCAGCACCAAAGAAGGCCTGTGGGAAGGACTCAAATTAGCCATGATGACTGGTAGAGGCTTTGGTGAGAGAGTCTAAGTTCTGTTTCTGGGATTCAAAGTCTAGTACAGTGGCACCGATGATGTAGATTATGTACAATAGACTGAGTGTAGAATAATTAAACAAATACAAACGTTTGCTTTGAATTAGGCAATACATATAACATAACAAGTATACCAAATAATAAAATGACTAAAGAAATGTGCAAAATAGTGAAAAAGAGCAGTTATATCGATTGTAGTATGTATATTATGTGTCAGTTTCATTGGTGTTTTGTTTTGATAAATTATCATATTTCTTTTTTATTTTATTTTTATCTTCAGAAAATGTGTGCCCCATGCTGCTGTTTATATGGAAATACAATCTACCGGTAATAAATAAAAAAGAAGCCCATAATAATTACATTAGTGTAAATTAATGGAGAGAAAGATTGTTTTGCAGAGATAATAACAATGTCATTAACCAAGGGATTATCATACATCTTCTTCTGTGGTATTACAAAAGCTGAGAGGACACTTGTTTGCCAACTAAATGTACTACATTTCAAACCAATGACAAATAATAGTATTTAAAGGGATTTATACACATATACTTTAGTTAATATTCCACATAAATCAATTAGGATTACATGAATGTTAACTATAGGAAATGAAAATACACTCAGTTACCAAGTTGGTTTCCAAGTTAATGCTGTATGCTGAAGATTCTTCACCCGGGTACAGATTTAGGCTACAGAATAGAAAACACATCAGTAATTAGATAACACATTTCAGATGGCTGAGAATGCTATTTGTTTTTATAATAAGCTATCATGCACAGTTTTAAAAAGTACAAAGTAAATATTCTTTTCTGAATTCGACTGAGTGCACATGCTTTGGGAAGTTCCTATCTAAAACCAAATTGACCATGTAAAGGGAGTTTATGACTAACCAGTGATCTTTGAACCGAACAGTAGTAAAATGTATTCATTATGGTCACTAGTTATGAACTTCCCTTACCTGGTCATTTAGCTTTTAATTAGGAACTTCCCAAAATATTTAATCCTAGCCCATACTATCCCATACTACCATAATGTATTTTATTTTTTAATAACACCGGGCATCTTTTAGGTGTGCACATTCTAAACATGTTGGGGCTACTCTTCCAAAGTTCTGCCATATCTACACGTGATGCACTTTATTTTATCTTATTAATTTCTCTGCTAACATTTCAAAACAATGACATAGGACTTAAATGATTTAAACTAGTTTATAGTGTCCTGTAGGTTTTATGTAGATTTTAAGTTCTGTCGGTCACATTGTCCAGAGCGAAATCTGTCTGACAGAACTCATATTATCCTTGTTGCACATTCTATAAGAGAACAGACTGAGTGTTCCATATGCAGTCTGTATGGTGAGATAATGATTTGGTAAATTTCATAGCATATGAGTATGTGTGGTTAGAGTTCTGGCACAAATCTGTTGTATTACTTTACTCAGGTAGGTACTATACATTATTGTTGGGCATGTTATTTTCATTAATTATTTTCTGCATGAAAATTTTCAATCAAGGCCTAAATATTCATTATATATTAGGAAAATCCAGTGACTAAAATGGTAGACTAAAATGACAGACTTGCGGTCACATTTTGTAATTTAAAGTGGCAGGGGAACACTCTAGTGGTCTTCTAACACGTCACACAAATGATTGGCATGAATGACTGCATATTCCTAATACTTTATTAACAGAAATGCAAGACGAGCGCCAGTCATGAATCAGTGGAAACAAACAAATTCCTTAAATGTGGTACAGTCTCTGGAACAAGGAGGTGGTTTAGGTTTTGCTCTATGATACCCAGAAATGTAAGCATGGTTACACTATTGGAAGTAAAAAATTAGGCCAAATAAAATAAGATAAAAACTAAATAACACTTAGGCAATGCCTAAAATACAATTTCCTACACATATGCACAATAACACTAAAGGCACTTATTTGAATCTCAAATTATTTTACATTATTTTTGTGAGCGATACATACATCTCCATATGAAAGTACAGAATCATCTATGGAAACGTCACTTTATATGTTCACTTTGACACTAACCGGAATTCAATAGAAAATCCATTCTCTAGACCGTGAAGTGTTTTTGATTTCTACTAGCAAATGTCTAATCACATTTTAAAGTATGAACTTATCATCTTGATGAGACAGTCATTACAATAGTATTGGATTTAACACTCTGATTGTTGAGAAAGCGCCCTGATTCAAACCCTCAATTATTTCTCACAGAATTAATTGGACTTTACTCTTATACTAGTTTTGAATCAGGTGTGTAGTGCTCTTCTTGTCCCACACCAGGTCAGTGAGAAAATGCATTATTAAACCCTCTGAAAAGAGACATTCTTATTCTGTAAAAGCTCATTGTAAAATATTCTGTCTTTGTCCTTGGAGACCCAGAAACCAATAAGCAATTGATTTGTCAGTTTGTTAGTAGGCTAGTGAGTCTCCTTAACTGTACACTTTCCTCCAGGACATCATGCGTAGCCTTCTGGAGTCTCCTGTGTGTTTAAATGTAAGCTGGCGTGATCAGGCATCTACATAAAGCTAAATGATGTGTCATCCAGCATTTATTTAGGCATCCATCCATGTAAACTTTATTTCCTTGATGTCTTGCATGTGGAGAAGGCAGAAGAACTGGTGTCATGCAAGGGCATTTTCATAAAGGTTAATTCACCTGACCACTTGTCATCAATTACCAACTTGAAATGGCATCCATATTTCTCCTGTTTAAACATCTCCCTGGCATCCCAGACTAACATAGAAGACAGATAAGGCAAGTGTCATTATTGTGTCTCACCGTGTCTGTCACAAGCAAAAATTGCTCTCTGTTTTCCAGTAACCATTAACAAATACTTGATTAGGGAACTGATGTTTTACCAAAATCAGAGGCGAGGTATTGAAGCAATCCAACTGCTATCGCTACTCACTGAGCCTCCTATGACCTGATCCCACGAAGCCCTGATCCATCTACGCACTGATCCCTCTACTCACTGAGCCTACTTCGCACAGATCCCACTAAGCACTGATCCATCTACGCACTGATCCATCTACGCACTGAGCCTACTTCTACCGTACTAGCTTTTTTGTAGTTTAGTGGACAACTAAGGCGACTGATTCCTAAACAATTTACTATTAACACCCACAATTGGCCTGCTACTCTACTCCCTGTATCTCTATAAACTAGATAGAAACGGGTGGCACATTTAAGGCAAAACCTAAATAAATGAGTGGAGGTACATAACAAATGCAGATACTGTAAGGGGATTTTCCTGGCATGTTTTGGGTCCACTTAGAGAGAAGCGTCATTGTAAATCATTACAAAGTTATCCCATGGTGAAACCTTTCTATCTGGATGGGCTTGGTCTCTCTCAGGTTGAAAATGACCCCATTCCCCATATTATCAGTTTTCAACTTGCCATCATTGATTGAGAGAGGTGGGTGTCAGCTTTTTATCGAGACTTTATATGAAAACTGTCAACAAAAAAATGTCAACAAATAAGAAATCAAATATTTTAAAGAGATGGCAACATAAACCTTGTTGAAATACTTTATATATTAAAACAGTCCATTTACCGTTGTTTGTAAAACCTTGTTAGTGCTTTGTGTTATTTGAGTTGAATTTAGAATATTTTGCAACTTTAGGCAAAAAATAATAGCTCCCAGATTTCAGCTGTCCTCCACACCAGACAGATAGATCTTAAGAGTTATGTTTCTAATTAGCTCTCTGTTTGGAAGTGCTTAAGAGTTTTTCAAATTTTCTACTTCATAACTTTCTTCCATGATAATTTTTCAAAATGTTTGTCTCCATCTGGCTTTCCTGAATCAGGGAGTTTGGCATTCATACATGTCAGTGCACACAGGCTTGTGGAATGTAGTGTTTGATCAGAGTATAACCTTCTAGAAAACCAATTGTTTTGTCTACAAATGTCCACAAATACTGGCAGTTCATAGTACAGCGAAGCTGATAATTATACTGCTAATATGTTCAGAGTTGGCGGCATCTTGTTTCCTTACAGTATCTCAATAGTGAAATTACAATATTTCCTGTAATATCTTATGAGGGCATCAATATCTTATGCCACTCCAACCTTACCGGGGGTTTAGTGGAGTCTTGTAGGTTCGACTCGTGAGCTGACTTTATAGCAACAGATGCCCTCATCATTAGTTAGGGCAATCGATTTAATGCACTTAGTATCAGGGGCCGAGATGGGAGTCAATAATTCGCACTCAGGTATTGATTGTCAAGACAGTAAATATTCCGATGTGCTGCATCAAGGAACTTTGTTCATCACACGTATTGTAACATCAAAGGTCATAGGAATTTGTATTTAGGACTTAACAAAATGTGTCTGCATTTTACATATTTATATTGGCATACTATTTCAGATTTCCCACAAGCGTTTGTCATCACGATCTTGTCTGTACAATAAGCCAATTATTTTAGAAAGACTGGAGATATTAAGATTGTACTGTTTAGGGTTGCCCATTCTGAAACTGTGATGCATCTTTCTGTAATGTAAGTCTAAATCAGGTATCAAGTAATATTTCTGCCTCCTCTAGGCTCCTGGCCATCCCACACCTTCAGGAAATCATCTACTAATCCAAACAGTCAAAACTCTTCTCCATCCTCTCTCCTCAATAGTGGAACCAGCTTTCACTGCAGGCTAGAACAGCAGAGACTACCCATCTTCAGGAAACATCTGACAACCTTCCTCTTTAATGAGTACGTAAATTAGTTGAATTCCACCACCTCTCCTGTCCTTAAAAATGTTTTATGTTTATTTGCAAGATCTTTTTCTAGCACGGTTTTTGATGATTGTTTCAAATACTGAATGCTTTTACTTCTGAGTTGTGGTTGTTTCACCTAGATTTGCTTAAAAACGATATACCGTATACTCGTGTATAAGTCGAGAAATCTTAGTCATAAACTTCATTTTAAAACGTAGAGTCAACTTATCCACGGGTCAGTGCTAGTTTTGATAGAATTTTGTACATTAAATGCAGGGCAATGTTGAGTTACTGGTTGTGATAGTCAGTGTAGTCTACTTACCAGTAGCTGATACCAAGTCACATGCCACTTGATACCACCTACTGCGAGAGAGTGTAGGCCTAATGACTCTCACCTGAATACACCAGATAAGTGGAACTCGATTGACTGTTGACTCTTGTTTGTTGTCGAGTGACTGTTAAAAGGACAATTCCGGCGCAAAATGAACTTAGGGGTTAATAACACATGGGTAATGAGTCGACCGCTCTCTGGGATATGTTTTCATGCTAATCGAATGTGCCTGAAATAGGTGAAATCTGAGAAAATTATAAAAATCACATAATTTCATGCCTCAAGTTTTAGCCTCGACTTATCTACGAGTCGTAGCATATTTCATAATTGTTGGTCAAGAAAATGACCTCAACTTATACGAGATCGACTTATACAGGAGTATATATGGTATGCACTCACTGTCACTCTGGATAAAAGCGTTTTCTAAATGACAAAAATGTAAATGTAATAGTAGTAATAAAACAGCATGAACGGTAACATGCCCCTCAGCTGTGTCAATGCAAAGAGGGTCTAGACATGCAGTGAAGCATTTATTTTCCGCCACTGATGAAATCGGACGGGAGACAGTGAAACGGTCTCTGTGTTCGTGCGCTCATTCACTTACCGGTACTTATGTGACACAGACATTTTCACCTGTCTTACTATGTATTTGTTTCTCCCACTTTAGGGAATTATTATCATTTGTTTGTTTGTATGTTGTTTGTTTGTATTTGCTGGTATTTTCTAGCGGTATGACCATGCAAATAAATATAACCAAAAGCCTCAATGACAGTACTGATTATTAATGTAATAGTATTTTATGTGTGGGTTAAAAGTACATTTTGGAATTAAACGTAACCACGGTTGTAATCCATAGTCTGCTGGAACCTAATTTACAGCCATAGTATGAAGTCAGAAATTATCTACAGTATTTATACTAGTATGGTATAAAAAGGCATTTAGCAGACGCTCTTATCCAGAGCGACTTAAAGTAAATAAAGGGACATTCCCTGGAGCAACTTAGGGTAAATCTATATGTCCAGCTTTTTTTCCAGCACAATATGTTGTGGTTAGAATATAATTAATGTATTTGTGTAGTGTACAGGTGTTTAGGCATGCATTTGAAAAAAGAAATTAGAAAAATTGGTTGAGATTGAACATCCAATTTTGACACCCTAAAATCGCCACTGGACAAGATATAGTCTGATAACAATTTGTCCAGTAGGCCCTACATCTCTCAACCAGTATTTGATCTAATCATTTTTAACCAGATCACACCCACGTTATTTAAAGGTTTAATTAAACACAATCCATCTGGCTAACTAATATGCTCTAAGTGTAAATCTTTAAACTTTTACTTTGCTGGCCATTCACTACCAAGACAGGTCACTTTATTACTTCTAAAATGCATGGTTGATAAAACAGCAACAGTCAAATGGTTCCGCGAGCTACAGAGGACACATGAGGGAGCTGCTAACCTATGGGCCATGCAATTGTCTCTGCAGTCCAAAGAGTGAAAAATCTAAAAACTTGATGTTGACTGAAGCATGAATGACAAAAGGTTCCATGCTCTGAGGCGACCCTACCCACATTACTCTGAGGACAGTGGCAGTTGGTGCATCTGACTCTTGGGGGAAGCTCAATGAGTTCAGCCTATGCTACAGGCCTAAATGCCAGCAGTTTAAAATGATGTAAACTCCATTTAAATGACAATCCACTGAGACTATTTTCAAATACAGCTCAAAGGCACTTCTCTCTAAGGAGCTCAGGCTCTGGAGGCATTCCTATCTATTGGTTAGAAACATTTCTCCTTTTTTTGTCAGTTATTTTCCTTTTTTTACATTTTTTAATCAACTTTGACAGAGGACAGTACTTGGAATGCTTGCTAGAAATGCCATACTGACAATGAAAGCAAGCTTTTTAACACTCCTTATCAAATATAAATAATAGCGCACCACCATAAAGGTCCATATCTGATTTAGATAGATGGGCCTATTAAAAAGAACCCTAATGAAGTCTCTTTGTCAGTTCTCCCAAGGTTCAGTAATAAAGCTAAATGTGGAACAATTTCTTTCTGTCTATTACATTAATTTCTTACCCTGTTCTCTTCTGTCTCAGTGTTCAATAAGCTATTGGAAGACCCATATTCGAGCTTTAAGGTGTTTAAGAGAATGGGTGTAAGCTGTGGCTGGCTCCACAGGAGATTAAAGACAGTGGATCATTTATAAAGTACCTACTTGTTTTTAAAGCTCTCACAAGACTAGATGAAATATGTGATTATTGCTTTTATTTTGTATGAATATAGTATCTGTATTAAGGCACCAATATTATTCTGTTAGGTGGTTAGTTTGCCTAAGGAATAATAATGATTTCATACAAAACAAGAACAAAGAGGAATCTCATTTGAACATTTCCAAATATTTAGCCTCAGAAAAAAACTGAAAATAAAAAAGCTGTCATATTTATATAGAGTACTGTAAGTGTTGACACAGACCACAATAATTTAAAGCAAGAATAAGCAGTTATAATGAAAAAAAGAACAATGAATGTAAGGAATAAGCATTGATTATATAAAAACAAAATAAAATGTATTTCTTTATTTTTACTTTGTGAGGCTGTGTTTAAATTGACTTTATTGAGAACATTGGAGTGAATCAAGCCTGTATCTTGGGTTTTGGTACAACAGAAACTATGCTCAGAAGTTATTCATAAGTTATATTCTAAATAAATCAATGGATTATTATAATTTATGTATAGGTCAAAGAATTGATGTAGCAACTCCAGCTTGTCTCTTGGAGACTCCATCATGTTTAGTCTGTACTTATTGTGCAAAATTACCCTTTTTTATTTTTTATTAACATTTAAATTATATCCATCATTGATTTTCTTGGATCAAAGTCTCATTGATCTCTCGTTATAAACTGTGGTCTCTGGTCCCAATGTAGTGCACTACAAAGTGAATAGGATGCAATTTGCGATGGAGCCCATGTCTTGTTCCTGACTCCTCACTCCTCGACATCACAACACCCACACAAACACAGCCATCACCTGTGTGTCTGAAACTTGTCAGACCGCATAAGCTCCAATTACCTGATGCAGTGCCCAGGTGCATGTAGAAGCCAAACACTGTTGGTGAAAAAGTGATGAATGCTTTCCATGGAAAGTACATATATTACTGTTGGAGGTATCCAGTGATGTATACCAGGTGTGTTCCTGATAATATCTTCAGAAGTGTAAAGTCATTCACTGCTCTCCACAAATCTAAAAGCATTGGCTTGTTGGGCCATGGATTGGAAGGAGTGTCCACCATTTTGTAATGCCATAATTTTTTTTCAAATCATTGGAAAGGACATGTGTACATTTCTGTAGAAAGGAGATGCTTGGCCTTGTTGTGAACCGAATGGAGAACCCCGCTCTGTGGTACCCAGTCTGTAGGACTTTATTAACCCTGTGGAGAGAGCAGAACTGCGGTACCCAGGCTGTAGGACTCTATTAACCCTGTGGAGAGAGCAGCACTGTGGTACCCAGGCTGTAGGACTCCATTAACCCTGTGGAGAGAGCAGCACTGTGGTACCCAGGCTGTAGGACTCCATTAACCCTGTGGAGAGAGCAGCACTGTGGTACCCAGGCTGTAGGACTCCATTAACCCTGTGGAGAGAGGAGCACTGTGGTACCCAGGCTGTAGGACTCCATTAACCCTGTGGAGAGAG
>JACXGM010012989.1:0-16650 GCA_016801145.1 Umbra pygmaea
GAACAAGGTGGTTATACCATGAACACGGCTAGTCACACTATAGAATTTGCGTACACGAAGTCAGACCAGACGTGAGATTTTATCGCAGCCTACGATCACGTTCAAATTGATAAATCCCTTGCTTTGCGTAAGAATCGCCGTACGCCCGTCGTACGCCTGTTTTAGGTCGTACGCACGTTTCATAAATGAGGGCCACTGATCCCAAGCATACCTCAAATTGCACCAAGTCCAGGAAGATTATACCAGTGGCCATCACAGTCACTTGACTTGAAACCTATAAAAAATGTATAATCGTTTCATCTGATCTGAGGCCTTATGTTTCGGACACTCGGGTGAAGAGAGGGGCGGAGCTGTCAACCGATCACCATCTGGTGGTGAGTTGGGTCAGGGCATGGGGGAAGACTCTGGACGACCTGGTATACCCAAACGGGTAGTGCGGGTGAATTGGGAACATCTGGAGGAGGCCCCTGTCCGACAGACTTTCAACTCATGTCTCCGGCTGAGCTTTTTGTGCATCCCTGTGTAGGTTGGGGGTATTGAACCCAAGTGGACAATGTTGAAAACCTCCATTGCTGAAGCTGCAGTGGGGAGCTGTGGTCTTAGGGTCTTGGGTGCCTCAAGGGGCAGTAACCCACGGACACCGTTGATACGGACACCGGTGGTGGACACCGGTGGTCAGGGAAGCCGTCCGACTGAAGAAGGAGTCTTTCCGGGATATATTATCCCTGAGGACTCCAGAGACAGTTGCAGGGTACCGAAGGGCCCGAAGGGCTGCAGCCTCTGCCATGAAAGAGGCAAAGCAGCGGGTGTGGGAAAAGTTCGGAGAAGACATGGAGAAGGACTTTCGGTTGGCACCAAAGTGCTTCTGGAAAACCGTCCGCCACCTCAGAAGGGGGAAGCGTGGAACCATTCGAGCTGTATACAGTAAGGGTGGGACTTTGTTGACCTAAACTGAGGAGGTAATAGTGCGTTCGAAGGAGCACTTTGAGGAACTCCTGAATCCTAATTCTATGCCCTCTATATTAGAGACAGAGCTAGAGGATGATGGGGGATTGTCGTCAATTTCCCTGGTGGAAGTCACTGAGATAGTCAAACAACTCCACAGTAGCAAAGCCCCAGGGATTGATGAGATCCATCCAGAAATCCTGAAAGCTCTGGGTGTGGAGGGGCTGTCTTGGCTGACACGCCTCTTCAACATTGCATGGAAGTCTGGGACAGTGCCAAAGGAGTGGCAGCCTGGGGTGGTGGTTCCCCTGTTCAAAAAGGGGGACCAGAGGGTGTGTGCCAATTACAGGGGTATCACACTTCTCAGCCTCCCTGGTAAAGTCTACTCTAAGGTGCTGGAAAGGAGGGTTTGGCCGGTAGTCGAACCTCAGTTTGAAGAGGAACAACGTGGATTCCGTCCTGGTCGTGGAACAACGGATCAGATCTTTACTCTCGCAAGGATCCTGGAGGGGGCCTGGAAGTATGCCCATCCTGTCTACATGTGTTTTGTGGATTTGGAGAAGGCGTATGACCGGGTCCCCCGGGAGATACTGTGGGAGGTGCTGTGGGAGTATGGGGTGAGGGGGTCCCTTTTTAGGGCCATCCAATCTCTGTATGACCAAAGCGAAAGCTGTGTCCGGATTCTCGGCAGTAAGTCAGACTCATTTCATGTGAGGGTTGGTCTCCGCCAGGGCTGCGCTTTGTCACCAATCCTGTTTGTAGTATTTTTGGACAGGATATCGAGGCGTAGTCGGGGTGGGGATGGGTTGCAGTTCGGTGGGCTGAGGATCTCATTGCTGCTTTTTGCAGATGATGTGGTCCTGATGGCATCATCGGCCTGTGACCTTCAACATTCACTGGATCGGTTCGAAGCCGAGTGTGGCTGGGATGAGGATCAGTACCTCTAAATCTGAGGCCATGGTTCTCAGCAGGAAACCGATGGAGTGCCTACTCCAGGTAGGGAATGAGTCCTTACCCTAAGTGAAGGAGTTCAAATACCTTGGGGTATTGTTCGCGAGTGAGGGAACAATGGAGCGGGAGATTGGTCGAAGAATCGGCACAGCGGGGGCGGTGTTACACTCATTATATTGCACTGTTGTGACGAAAAGAGAGCTGAGCCAGAAGGCAAAGCTCTCAATCTATCGGGCAGTTTTTGTTCCTACCCTCACCTATGGTCATGAAGGCTGGGTCATGACCGAAAGAACGAGATCCAGGGTACAAGTGACCGGAATGTGTTTCCTCAGGAGGGTGACGGGCGTCTCCCTTAGAGATAGGGTGAGAAGCTCAGTAATCCGTGACGATCTCAGAGTAGAGCCACTGCTCCTTTGCGTCGAAAGGAGCCAGTTGATGTGGTTTGGGCATCTGGTAAGGATGCCCCCTGGGCGCCTCCCTAGGGAGGTGTTCCAGGCACGTCCAGCTTCGAGGAGGCCTCGGGGAAGACCCAGGACTAGGTGGCTGGATTATATCTCCAACCTGGCCTGGGAACGCCTCGGGATCCCCCAGTCGGAGCTGGTTAATGTGGCTCGGGAAAAGGATGTTTGGGGTCCCCTGCTGGAGCTGCTGCCCCCGCGACCCGATCCTGGATAAGCGGACAAAAATGGATGGATGGATGGAATACATTACAATAGATACATTACAAATCTTAAATGCTGTTCAATTTTATTGGGCCGGAAAAGTAAAATATCTGAACTTTTAAGCAAAGCGCAAGTAACTGTTCTGAAAACCTTGAAAGAACATTCACTCACCGCTAAACAGGTGTTTTGGCATGCTTTGGCATTATTGTTTTCCCCACTTCTCTTCAAATGTCAGTCATCTACCTAACCAGCTAGCAAACATTACTTCTTCTGCACAACTGTCCCAGATTTTTGCTTACCATACCTACAGTATCAGAAACAAATTCTTTTTTTAGAAACGTGTTGAAATAAATGATCTTGACGACCTATGCAGTTTTGATAATTGATACATATTACACATTATTGGTTTAACCCTGATTCCAGAAGCACTACAGCAATCCAGGCCTGTCGCGACAAAGCAAGCAAACCAAGCAATTGCTTGGGCCCCGAGCTGGCCTGGGGCCCCAAGACAATGACTGGTTAAGAATAAAATGCAACGACAAAATGTGTGAGCGCCCCTTTGATAGTCAATGCAGTAAAGTGCAATGACACTGTTATCGGGATCCCCCTCAAGGGGCCCCTTTTGTGATCTCTGCTGCCAGCAATATACAAAACCTTCTCGGTCTGCAGTCATCAGGAATCGAAATTATGATTCAGGAAGCCAGAAAAGGAAAAAGTGAAAGGAAGAGGAGGATAAGAAAAAAACAAGATAGTGGTAAGTGATAAATTACACTAGATAAAATAGCTCTAATTGTCTTGGAGTAATTTTGCAGCAGGTAGGCTAGCAAAAATATGTTTATGTTAGCTAATGTTACCTGTAACCTGCCTGAGGGCAAATGCTGCTTGTAACGAACAGTTAGTGCAACTTTCTTTTCGAACGGATGGTTACATACTACTGTAATATGTTTTTCACGGGATAGGGAAGACGCAGATCTGTTCCAGAATCATTGTTTATCGTATTTAATGACATGACATTGCTATAGCTTTGCAATAAGGTTTGATGAATTTGCCATAACGTTAGCATGTTATACTAACTATTCCACCATGATAATCTATTTACCAAATCGGGGTTAGGAAAACCACACAATAAATTCCGTGCATCAAACATTAGCTTGGGATGTTTTTAATCATTAGTTACCCTTAACAAAGTGTTAGGAATATCGGGTCCGTCTATCTATGTATTGTTTATAGATGTTTAAAAAATGGTTTCTTAAAGGATTTACATATTTTTAATCATTACCCGATATCTAATATATTACTTGATAAAATTAGTTTTCTAGAGTTTCTGTAAGTAGTATTTCTGTAGCTGTGTCAATGAATAGTCATGACTACAGAATGTGTTTCTGTAAACAGTATTTATTTAGCTGTGTGGATATATAGTCATCTAGCTACAATACAGTGTGTGAGCAGAAGTTCTGTAGCTGTGTGGATGACTAGTCATGTGGCTACAGTACATAGTCTGTAAGCAGTATTTCTGTAGCTGTGTGACTATATACTCATCTATCTACAATGCATAGTGTATAAGCAGAAGTTCTGTAGCTGTGTGGATGACTGGTCATGTGGCTACAGTACATATTCTGTAAGCATTAGTTCTGTAGCTGTGTGGATGGCTAGTCATGTGGCTACAGTATATAGTGTGTAAACAGTAGTTTTGTAGCTCTGTGGATGGCTAGTCATGTGGCTGGAGTATATAGTGTGTAAACAGTAGTTTTGTAGCTCTGTGGATGACTAGTCATGTAGCTAGAGTACACAGTCTGTAAGCAGTAGTTCTGTAGCTGTGTGTATGACTAGTCATGTGGGTACAGTGCAGTACATAGTGTGTAAGCAGTAGTTCTGTAGCTTAGTGGATGACTAGTCATGTGGCTACAGCAAATAGTGTGTAAGCAGTAGTTCTGTAACTGTGTGGATGAATAGTCATGTAGATACAGTACATAGTTTGTAAGCAGTAGTTCTGTAGATATGTGGATGATTAGTCATGTGGCTACAGTACATTGTGTGTAAACAGTAGTTCTGTAGCTGTGTGGATGAATAGTCATGTAGCTACAGTACATAGTGTGTAATCAGGAGTTCTGTAGCTGCATCTTATTTTCTGTTTACACTGATAGTTTCATGTTTCTGGGCCGGTGCCCCTCACACCTGCATTCCCTTTGAACCTGGCCTTTTGTGCTACTGACTAGCCTTTTGTTCTAGATAAAACAGACTATGTATACAGTCAGACTCTGACTCCATGTACAGCCAAATGTCAGCTCTGCAGAGCATGAAGAAACATAGAAGCACATTCACTCTGGACGGCTGCTGCGCCACGGACAGTGTGTTTTCTCAATTTCTATAGCCTGTTTTCTCATCCAAGTGCAACCTCAATTATGAGAGACAACAGAATTAATGTTTCACAACAGTTCAAGCATGATGCCTGACCTCTGTTCAAGACATCAAAAGCCATTTTTTCTCCTTTCAGAATGATCAATGTTTTTTGTGATTCTTGAACTTTCGGATTTCAGAGAAAGTGAGTATATAGTCAACTTTCTTCACAGAGAATAGCAAGAGGCATACCTTAATATAATCTTGTTTTAAGCAAGGGTAGAGAGAAGTAGTAAAGTATATATTCTGCAGTAGCCATGGAGCTGTACTGACTGAGGTGAGGTTGGAGAGGAGAGCGGCTGTATGGGAGCACCAGGCCCATGGGAGGCCTTTCTTTGACACAGTGCTGCTGCTACACAACACAGCTTTACACACACCACATACAGGACTCATCTCAGCTACCTTCCAACCAAGCCTCTTTTCCCATAGTGCACCTGGGCATGTGCCTTGGCCTCTTCTCATCGAAGAACTCTAGTCTCAGATCTTCACACGGAGTACACACTCATACACACACATTCATACACACTTACCCACAGAAGCCAGCTTGCATCTCTGCCTCCTCTCTTCCGTCTTCTTCCTTTCAGAGACAGCATGAAGCTAGCAACAGAGACTCAGTGAGATAGCGACTGCAGGAGGCAGACACCCGACTGACTGACTGACTGACAGACACACAGGCAGACAGACACTGACTCACACATGCTTAAAGAGAACGTCTAAGCTTTTCTCCTGCTACATTTGTAATTATGGAATATCCTGAATACGGGCCATGGTTCATGTACTCCATAGGTACACTGAGTTACACCAGATATGCCATCACACACATCACATGCCATTGGCTTTTCTGAAGATCTCACTTTTGGTTTTATTTTGGTAGGAGGCAGGATAATAGTACCAGAACATGTACTTAAATACTCAAACTGCGTTCTTGGCATCTCTGTAACAATGGAAAGAGATCTTTCTCACCCAATTGATGGTGTGCAAAGAAAAGTAACATTAGCATCCTAATACCGAACTAACGCTTAATTTTTCAGGGGTTGTGATGAAGTGAATTTCCACTGATGTTTCCTGATAGCGGCAACACGTGTCTCTCTTACCCGGCTGGCGCTCCTCGTGCGCCAGTCTACAGATGTGTCGCTTGATGTACCCCTGGAAAGGCACTCCCCTGCCATTTAATAAAATATCACTCCTGCTTTGACATCCAGCCGTAATTGAGTCCCTTGTCAGTTTTATCAAACTGTGTGTTAACGTCATTTGAAACTTTTTTTCCTCATTCTCCTTCTCACTCGCTCTCCGTTTCGGATTTTCTATAAGGAATATGCTAGCAGCCTAGCAGGCAAATCCTCTGTAACTTTGTTTAGGAAGAAGAGAGGCAGAGAAAGAGCTAGAAGCCTCAAAGGCCATCTTGTCATTGGATCCATAATTCAGGCTCATGATTTTAATTTCCCTCTGTTCTTTCAAAGAGATGAGAGGAGGAAGGCAGAGACGGGGGAAGGCTGGTAGTTAGGTGATAACTGCATTTGAGATGAGCCGAGGTGTTCTGTCATGCTGCCTGTACGACATAATAGGGATGGAAATGTGCCAGAGAAGAAAGACACTTCAAAATGTAGGGAAGCCAACTTCCCTCTCTGAAATCCCAAAATCCACCTCGCATGCTGTTTACAAATGGAAAAACCTGACCGGTTTTATGTTGTTTCTTCTAAGAGGAACCAATCCCAGACCAGAGAAACTGTGGCATATTCAATCTTATTGAATAACAAATGAACAAACGTGCACACAAAGTACACAGATACACATGTAGATACATAATGAAATGTCCTATCCTTTTGCTTTTTTTTTGTTTCAGTAATCAGTTCTGTCCTCCTATCAGAACGGGCCTGTGTACAACACAGATCCTACTGGACCAGCTGGCTGAGTTGTCAAGAAGAGTTCTCTGTCAATAAGTGTGGCCCAGCATGGCCCCTGTGTGTGTGTGTGTGTTTTTGTGTGTGTGTGTGTGTGTGTGTTCAGAGAATGCCACTACTTTGCTGTGCCTCTGTCCCTCTGGAGAATACCCCCCCACACCAGTGTCCCTGCTTATCCTTTGAAGGCACAAGGAAATTCTCTCTCTTTCTTACTCCTTTTTCCCCTCTCTCACAATTTCTCTCACTCCTTTACCTGACTCCCTCGTCCTCCGCTACAGAGATGAGATGTTGGCTGCATATCTTCCTCTCTGCCCCGTACTCATCTTCTTCATTATCCCCTTCCCCCTGTAAAGCTCAGGTTGTGGTGCTGTAGTGCCACTGTACTTCTCAACACAGCATTTGATCATTAATTTATCACAGCTTTGGCAGTTTGTTTGACAGGTGCAGTAGCTTTCATCTGGTGGGCATGGCAGCATGTGCTGCTTTCGTTTTTTATTTTTACTCTCTTTCTTTCATCTTCTGGTTTCTTTCTCAGCCATGGTCAGGTTATGAGAGGGACAGGGGCCACTTCTCCCTGGTTGGATCCATTTGTTCCTAACTCTCTCACACCCGGTACAGAGCTGCTGATGAGCAGACACGCCCTGCTTCTCTCTGCTACGTGTTTTACTGAGACAGCTTTTAGTTGGCAAATAAGGGGGTGCTGTAGGGACATTTGGGGTCCATGTACTGTGTGAGTACTGACGATGCTGGGTTGTGTCTGTCCTCAAGCCTCTCCCTCACATTATCATTGTTTCTATCTTCCGTCTGTCTTCCACAAATGTGGTTTTGTTCCCGTGGTGACCTGAACACACACCCTATGGTGAATTGTTACTTGACCAGAGAAAGGTATATTTCCTGTCTTGTTCGTGACAGAGCTCCACCTGATTCCTAAGCTCATGGTAAACACTCTGGACTGTCACTAGTTTCCTTTGGATGGTTAAAAATGTTTTGTTTTACTATCAAAGATACTATCATTGTTGATTTTTTTTAGGGTTTGATGTACTTTTTAACCGAAAAAGTCAAAGTGGTAGAAGTTTATTTTTTACCCATTTTCCTACCTCCCAATTGGTCATGTAAAAGTTTCCCGGTCCCTGCCTTGTCTGCAACTCCTCGGCTGGTGTTGGATGGTTGAGGTCGCTCACATGCTTCCTCCAGGCACATGTCGCAGAGCTGTCTGATTCATATCACACTGATCGTTCAACACGGAAAACCTGTAATCTGTATATGTGCTGATGGACTACACACCCATCAACTACAATTCTGTGATTGAACTCAGCTGCCCAATCTGAACACAAGGAGTCGCTGGAGAACGATGAGGCAAGGTAGGCTAGTCCAACATTTAAACTCTCCTACCCCAACCACTGATGTACCACATGCACCACCCCATGCCAGTGAGAGTGAAAATATTGTGTACTAGTGATTTAAAAAATTGTAATATGAAAACTATTTCTTTAATACTAAGACATACACTCTAATATGAAGACACTACAATTAAGACACTAATATTGTTATACTCAGGCACTAACACATAAATATTCAAGAATATTCATATACTCTATTCAGCAAAAAGACAGACATAATAACATGTATTATATACTATGAGAGTAAATAGTACAAATGTACAAACAAGCCAATGTTATGAGTTTTTTTGTTGATTAAATTCATTTTGTCAGGAAGCTACTGTAGATTGATGTTATTTAATGCAATATTTACAATACATTATTAGCATTAGTATTGACTCGTAAAAATCAAAGAATGGTACATTGTTGGCTGCCTTCAGCCATTGGGGATAATGCAGTGTATTAGCTACAATACCGCCACAATTGCAGCGAAAAGTTAAGTGATGGCAGTGATCACAGTTCAATTCTAACTTGGCTGAAAGTCAATTTTCAGTCTAAAAATAGACTGGATTTATGTGGAGCGGACTGGTGTGGCTGGGTGGGGTGAGGTTGGGGGGTGGGTAGATGCGTCGTTTGGAGGAAGGAGGAAAAAGCAAAAATTTGTATTCTTTTTTGTATTCATTTTTCTTCCCTCCCAATTCCCACTGTACTTGCCTTGTCGGCAGCTCCGCAATTCCCTGGATTATTTTTGCTCCCTTTATCCAACATGGAAGCCTTTAGTCAGATCCTGGAGGCCATGATTACGCTCACCAACTATACTTCTGTGATTGAATTTTATAAGCGCCAGATCTGCACACAAGGAGATGCTGGAGAGCAAAGTGGCAAGGTCAATTATTTGGTATGTCTATACCAAATCAAAGGCAGAGCAATGCCAATTTGTACTGCCTCGTTCTGGAGGGCCGGGGAAACCCGGAAAACCCATAGTCAGGCTCAAACCACTGACTATAATGTGATGTTTAATGTATAGTATAAAAAAGTTTAATGTTTAAATGTGTGGCTTAATTAGCCAGTATTCAATGTATCCAGTAACATTTCCAACATGTAACAAAAGCGTTCAGCTGCTATGTGCCCCGTCTTTATTCAGTAGGTATAGAGTGAACAATAATCAAAGTCATATTATTCCAGAATATGCAGGAACACAAAAAGACATGCTATCTAGCTACCCAGCTAGCTTAGTCAGCTAGCTCTCCAACCAACAAAACAGACAAACAGCCAGCTGACTAATTACTTATATTACAGTTTACTAATTCATTATATTATGGACGCAATGATAACATTATGCAATAACGAATAGGAAACACAGCGAAAATGTACTGGAGGTGGATATAATCAGAAGCCACTACTCTGTGCTGGCCATCCTCCCAATACTAGACTTCTGTTTTGTCACCAATGCTCCATATTAGACCCATCACTGCAACCTCTACGCACTAATCGGATGGCCTTCACTACACACCCAGTGACAAACCCGCTGGTATCATCTTATTTACAAATGTCTACTAGACAAAACCCCACCTTACCTAAAATAATTAATCTCCACAGCAACACCCACTCTTAATCTGCTTTCAAGCAGGTATATCTCTCTGATTGCGACAAAAGCCTACACCTCCTTTGGCCGCCTGTCCTTCAAGTTCTCCGCTGCTAATGATTCAAACATACTGCAAAAATCATTGAAGCTTGAATCCATTGTCCATTTAACTATCTTCAAATTACAACTATCAAATCTACTGTCAGACCACTGTACATGATGACTCCACTCACTCTTTTTGGCTGTTAATGCATTTTGTACACTCTCATCCGCACAGCTGCCTTGTCAATTCCCCTTCCCACAGCCTTGGTCATTATGCCACCTACTCTAGTGTTATTTCTGCACTGCCACTTTGTATTCCGATAAATCTACCTCTCTATATAATATATCATATTTTTATTCTGTACCTCTTTGTCGTGTAATTCATGTGTAACTTTATGACTTCTGCACCTTAGCGCTTATATCTATGCCAGGTTGCCATTTCAAATTAGAAACTGTTCTCAACATTCTTACCTGGTTAAATAAAGGTTAAATAAAAAATAATAATAAATGTGTTGGAAACAAGACAGTAGCTTACCTAATCAGGCTGTGTTGTGTAGATGGCAATCAAGCAAAAGCATCCTGGGACAGGAGTTAATAGTTCAAATCCATCATCAGTCAGTCAGGAGCTTCAGTATATGACATAGCAAGTTGCTGTCACCAATGTTTTCATTTCATGTCCCAATATTACACAATATTCATGAATGAACACATGAAAGCGAAACGGATTCGCTAGCCAACCTAGACTGCTGTCGACTGTGGAAACAATAATCTGCTCCATCTGGTTTGGTTAGTCAGGTCCTATGGTGTCATACATCGGGGGTCGTAGGATCGGATGTGACGTCAACACAGCAACATGTTCGATGACAATTATGGAAACAGAGGAAAAATCTACTGGAGGTTGAGATCTATTAGAAATGGTATGTTTGTAAACAATGGCTAATCGAAGTCAGTAGCTACCTAGCTAGCTACTGACTTCGTTCAGATCCTCATGTGAGCTTTGTCCAGTTTTTAGAAAGATGCAGATCGGTTGCACAGAAAGGTTTACAGGAACAAGGACACCCTGTTCCTGTGGGCAGTGACAGTGGCTTTGGACAAGGTCATCATCAAGCTGGGTAGTTCTGCGTTGTGGTCCAAAAATGCAAATCATCCTGGTCATCATCCTAGTATTCAACAGGACACCAGAGGGATTAAATGGGGTATTCCATATATCAGCAGTACCTCAGCATAGCATGCAGATTGATACTTGTCCTCCAGTCAAACAAATGAAGCCTGTACTATAGTATACTAGGACCCATCCTGAGGGGTTGTGGAGGCATAATAGCTGCCATCCCTATATTTAAACAACATTATTTAATTTAAATTCATCTGACTGCCAAGCTTAACGGAGTTGGGAGGGTATGCCATACGGGCCCAATCTCATCTCACTAGCCTGCCAGCCCTAACGCATGTTTTAAAAACCCAGACAACTCTCAGTTGTAGAGTCTACCAAAGAGATGAGTCTTTAGTTCCGGTACTTGCTTAAAAATCATGACTGAGTCTGCGCTTCTATCATGTATTGGTAAATCATTACAAATGAATGGGGCTCTATAAGAGAAAGCCCTACCGCAAGCTGTTTGTTATATTCACAAGTTTATTTGCAAGCTGTTTGTTTTATTCACAAGTGTCTTGTGACCATAGCGTACGTGTAGGTACAGTATGTACAGCGGGACCAATTTAGAGAGATTTAGAGAGAACCATGCAGGTTCAAGTCCATGTAATGCTTTCTAGGTTAGTAGCAAGACCTTTAAATCTACTGAACGAAATGTTTCGTTCTAGTTTTGTTCGAGTTTTAGAATTCTAGCAGTCGTGTTCTTCACATGTATGTTGGGTGATTTATTAGGGTGGGCCGAGAGAAATGCATTGCAGTAGTCTAGTTTAGAAGTAGCAAAGGTGTGTAGTAACAAAGTAGTTTCTCTGCATCATTATTTGATAGACAAGCTTTTTGAAAGTTTCTTGTACTTGAAATATGTTTTATACTGTATGTTCATCAAAAGAGAGATCGGTGTCCAGAATAACACAAAGGTCCCTTGCAGACTGTTTTGTGATGACTGTACAACCATCCATGTTAACTGTGACATCTGACAATAAGTCTTGTTGTTTCTTTGGACCTAAAATTAGCATTTCCTATTTTGCAGGACTTAGAAGTAAGAAATGCTGTGACATCCACATCCGTATGTCCGAAACACAGGCTTCCAGGGTAGACAATTTTGGGGCTTTTCTGTGTTTCATTGAGATTTACAACTTTGTGTCATCAGCTTAGCAGTTAAAGTTGACGTTTTGCTTTTGGATAATATCACCAAGAGGCAGCATATATAGAGAAAACAACAGTGGTCCCAAAAACTATCCCTGAGAAGCAACAAGGTGAACCTTTGATTTTTCAGAGGATTGACCATCCACACACAAGAACTGATATCGTTCGGATAGATGGGATGCAAACCAGGCATGAACATGACCGCGTAGACCAATTTGGTTTTCCAGTCTCTTCGAAAGAGGGGAAAGATCTAAAGGTAACAGTAAGGATGAGAAGAACAATGCCATCAGGCATCTGTCCAAGGAGTTGCAGAGGCACGGACAGTGGGATTTGGACAAGACTAATTGGGAGGGGATAAAAATTGGAGCTAAAAACAGGAAGCATGTCAGGTGCATTGGAGAGGCATCAAGACAACTCCCAAAAATGGAATGGCTTTCCAGGTAATTGCCACAGACAGTTGCCCTCTCTCCATCCTTCCTGACAGATTCTTTGTCAGTTTTGTAATTTGCTAGTGTCCTTGTCACTACTGGTAGCATGACACATTACCTGTAGCCCATTCAGGTTCCACAAGGAGTTCCACAACTCCTCCAGGATGGAACATCCATATGTGTCGTCGCAAGAACGTTTGCTGTGTATTCCAGTACAGTCTCAAGGGCATGGAGGAGATGCCAGGAGATGGGCTGCTTCATAAGGAGACCTGGACAAGGCCGTAGAAAGGCATCAACCCAGTAGCAGGACGGTATGTGCTCTTTTGAGTGATGAGGAACAGGAGGAGCACTGGCAGAGCACTACAAAATAACCTCCTGCAGGCTACTGGTCAGCATGTTTCTGGCCAAACTGTCAGAAACAGACTCCATGAGGGTGGCATGAGGGCCCGACGTCCCCTAGTCATTCAGACTTCCACGTGCTAGCCAACGGTACCTTGACAACTGTTCGATACCAGGTTGAAATTTTGGGTGTGAGTTTGAGTCCACCAAAATTTGTGATTTTGGTTTCTATTTACTGTTGTTATGTCAGTTTGTTCTCCAAGAATAACAAATAATAATTAATAAATAGAAATAAATGCCAAAATATTTTTTTTTATCTTTAATAAGTTTCTGTCATCGAGACCCAATGTGTGATTTCAGTGTTCCCTTACTTCTTTTAGGCAGTGTATTTCCCAGGATTGTTCCATCAGAATCTTGTGTGAATTTAAATTGGGGAAAGACTAATTAAGCCTTTCATCTAATTTAAAATCTTTCTACTTTCATTGCGTTTTCACAGGCAAATGTATTTGTGACCTTTTGTTGGTATTCTTTCAATTATGTCACTGGCCATCAGAATTAGCTGGCCCTGTGTAAAAGTAGCCCTATGTGCATTCATCTTTGACTCAATACGTATACCCCTTAAATAAACATTCATAAATCACTGTCTCTCAAAGCAGTCAGCTCTCTACCTTAGGGACCGCATCGCAGAGCCAGCGGGACAGCTACGTCATAGAGCCAACCCGGTTTCTGGAGATCTTATAAAGAGGACTTCAGTCATAATATTCTGTATTCCTCTATTATTTTCTTAGGCTATAGACTATTATTGTATTATTGTGATAACATGTTTCATAACATTTGGTTTTATTAACATGTTTTATGTGTGTCATTGAAAAGAGGAGACAGTATCACAATCTGATATATATTTCGCGAAACTATTTGCAACCTGAATTTAAATAGTGCTATTATTATGTCCATCACCATTCCAGTCAAAATGCTAATCCTAATAAACTGAAGCCAACCCATTACTATAAGCCATCCAACTGAACTGCACAGTATGTATCCTACCTGGCTAGAGTTTTGATTTAGTGGAGGAACAAGGAGGATCAAGGTCACTTGTAGGTTTCACATTCAATTCAATCAGTGCCGGGGAAGTGTGTGTGTGAAAAAATTAAGAGACCCCTTCAAAATCATTGTGGTCCCTGTTTTACTATTGATTGGTTTTTGTTTTGGTAAAATTAACATTTCTGTTTTAATCCATAAACTACTGACACCCAAAAACAAATATTGTCATTCAGATCAATTTATTTTCAGAAAGTCACAACTAGTCATTATCAATAAGTCAGCAAAGACCAAATTAATAAAATTTGTGATAAATACCATATTGTACTAAGGCCTCTGCTGTCCTATTAACATCCACTTAATGTGAAGCCACCCCTCACGTGAAATTACACAGCTCCTCTTTTCATAAAACATACCACTCCTCACTTCCTTCAACGACAGGACTGGAAGTAAAAAATAACACGTGCCGACCGTTCCGGAACACTGGGATAAAATAGACATCTGACTACTCATTACGCGCCAGGGTGAGTATTTACCCAAGCCCCATTCATGCGTAATGAGTAACCAAGTGCCTACCACTCTTCCAGCATCCAGAGGTCGGTATATGACACAAAAACACAAACAGTTAAATAGTTGCTGGATAGGGTGTAGGTTAGGTTAGGCTGATATCTTGTAGCTCTGTTGATTAAACAATTGTGTTCAGCCGTGTTCTATTCGTTTAGTTAAGCTTCCAGTATAAATGTGCTGCCTAACTGGAGAGAGCTTGATATTCTGTGTTGAGTTTTCACTTTACGGTTATTATTGTTTGTTATTGAAGGAAGACAGTCCAGGAACTACGACGTCTGTGTTTGTGAGAAGTGAGTCAATCTAGTTAAGAGTATATGCATACAAAGTTACTTATTTGTTTAACTAGCAGTGTCCATGCCGCTGCTAAGCGCTCGTGAGCTATAAATGAGTATTCCGTTGTGCACTCGCTACTGGCGCACCCTGAAACCAACAGTTGTTCCTGTTTTCCGGATTGTCATTCAATAAACCAACCATCTACCTGCCTGAGTCTCCCTCCTTTCTCCACCACCTACATAACCATGACAATATCAGTGTAAAATAATAATTTGGAACGCGATGTAGAAAGGATTTACTTTTTAGATATTACCATTTATAAAAACTTTGATATTTTGGAAACTACCATCTACCTCAAACCGCTGAGTAACACACTTTTACTGGCAGACAGTAATAGTCATCGATACCTTATACAGAATATTCCAGTTGGTCAAATCCTTAGACTACAACGTAGTATAAGTAGTCTCCAGTTTCTACAAATACTAAAGTATTTTACTATCCAAGAACTGGGAACGAATACACAATTCATTGTTTTATTAATTGTAGCATGGTATTCTCCCGCCCGTGTCGGACGAATCAAAAATGATTTTTAGAAACAGCACAGTGCCATATTGAGATGCATTGATGGATGGGGACAATCCTTCCTGATAGCCTGCACAATTGAAACATAGCGCATGCAGAAGTCACCATTCACAAAGCACTGGTCAGCTCACCTTGCTGTTATGTCAGCTCGCAGAACACTGGGGGCTGACTGAAAAACATCCAGGGCTAGAGCCCCGGAACCCAGAGTCTAATGATGCCCATGATATTTCCCATCCATATCCATGGTCTTTTTTCATACCGAAGTCCAACTCTAGGCTACTTTAAGGTAAAGGGTAAAGTATGAAATGGACATCTGAAAAGATCAAAGTTATCTATAGGCTACAAGTGGAATAGATAGAATATGGACTTGGCTTTAAAGAAATACAATGCGTGGTTGTTTTTCCGCTGATCCTCCATATTGAAGACTGTGTCAAGACCAAGTAGCTGCAAATGTAAACATCCCAGATGGCTCTTTTGCCTGAAAAAAAAAGGGAACTGGAACGCTGTTTGTCTAAAATTAGAAGGGAACATCGTTTCGGACCATTCCGGTCCAAGTCAAGCACTACAAAAATATATATTTGAGAGTTTGTCTATTATTTGTTCAAAAACACAACTTTTCGATTTATATTGCTATAGAATTATCACAAAGACTTTAAGCAGCATATATTCAAAGAATTTTATGGAACTGTGAAAATGACAAATTACCATTATGGACTTGCTTGTCAGAAAATGTTATGTCGGTGTAAATTATAACGTTTTAATTAAATATCATGTTCCACAAATGCTGTCAGTTCCTGTTTAAGGCACCCTATCTAATAAGCACACTCTTCACATTGTAACGTGTTTTTTCACCAAGTGTTTCGACCCACCCTGAGGAGCCCCATAGGTTTTAATAGATGAGTAGCCCCTCCCACACTCCCTCCTCTATTTTTTCCATCCATAAACTTCTCTCTCTCTCTCTCTCTCTCTCTCTCTCTCTCTCTCTCTCTCTCTCTCTCTCTCTCTAGGATCAAGCCCCTCCGAGGCACCTGAAGACATAGAACTTCCTGTACTATTTTGGCATCAAAGCTTTGAGGCAGTGAGAGGCTAACTCTCTGAAGTAGATCTGTGAAGTGGAGGTGGGCAGTGTGGCCTCGGTCTGGTGGGAGCACTTCTGAAAACAACCAAAAGAGGGACGTGGAGGTTGAGCCCGCCCCTCCCTGACCACTAGTCCAAGCAGAAGTGAGACTCAGGAGGGATTGAAACTCAAGTCCTCCCCTGATGATGAAGAA
>JACXGM010012990.1:0-23486 GCA_016801145.1 Umbra pygmaea
TAGGGGTTTGGGAAAGGCTTACATCGAGTTAACAGCAAGGTTTCACTGTGCGCCAATCGCGGACTTTTCCGTGACCCTGCCACGGATTTTAATCCGTGGCAGGGTCACGGAATTTTCGCCAATTCCGTGGAACTGTCACGGATTCTGGTGGTCTTATTCCGTGGCAGTTTCACGGATTTCTAAGAGATCAGGCTGGCCTGCTCCTGTGGAGTCAAGACATCAGACTTTGAGACTTCAAAGACCGAACACTCATTCTATAGTTTTCATTGTTCAGGTGATTACATAATTAACCTCAAAGTTAAACAGGGCATAGTGAGTAGTAAAAGGAGTACAGTAGTACTCATTCCTGCTAAATGTACACTGTTTACTGTTTGTGCAGTTACCACCATATTGGAATTACATGAAGGTGCGTCTGCGTCATGACGTATAGCGTCAGCTGGCAGATGGCCTCTTCCGCTCCTCCCTCTGTTTCCCCTGTCATTCTAATTTTCCCCTCTACTCCAGAAATTTGCAGCATAGAAAGCTTATGTTGTCAGTCTGTCTGGAGAAAAACTAAACGACCCTAACTTGTCATGAGTGTTTTCTGTCGCTTTCTATGGAGAGGACTTTTCTGCGGACGGGCAGCATGTCGGCTTGGAACGGGACATCATGATTTTTGTGGCGGAGTGCCGCTGATGGCTCGGGCGACTGGCTCCATCAGGTACTGTAATGCCCTCTGCTTGGTCCTAATAAAATGACAGCCAGGTAGCATCCAAGCTAGCTTGCTGTACCCTCAACAAATTCATGTGTGATTAATTTGTAAATTTATAACGTCATCAGGAGTTTCACTTGTCATCGTTTTTTCTCCAAACACTTAGTTATTATGTAACGTTAGCTAGGTACACTACTGCTTATTGAACTGAGTCTGGCAATAGTTGTGCATTTTATGTATGATCACCTAACGATAGCATCTGAATACTACATATATTATAGCCGTAGGATAAATACATTTATCAGTTTCCACGTCAAACATTCTGTTTAGATGAATTTTAGTTGCATTTCTTTAACTTACAAGCCAGAACAGATTCCAACAACAATTTACTATGGTAAATCAGTTACTAACCTAAGTAAGCTGAACAAGTATCTTTTGACACTCATTCATGATCATTTTCATTTCCTAACAGCGTTCATTCACAAGGATGTATCAGCTATTCATTTTACATTGTTTTGATACTTAGTGCAGCCCTGTGAAGATTATTTGTATACAATGTATGTTTTGTTTGTTGCAGCCCTGTGAACCTGACCTATGATGTGTTTGACGGGACGGGGGACGGCACTCCCTTAGTGTTCCTTCATGGTCTGTTTGGCAGCAAGTCCAACTTCCATTCTATAGCAAAGTCCCTGGTGCAGAGGACTGGTAGAAAGGTAACGTCTCCGGAGGCTTCCA
Organism: Umbra pygmaea; assembly: GCA_016801145.1. NCBI lineage: Eukaryota > Metazoa > Chordata > Actinopteri > Esociformes > Umbridae > Umbra > Umbra pygmaea. Next base: position 1,427 of record JACXGM010012990.1, read on the forward strand.
AAAACAGAGCAAAACAAATGCGGAAGTTGATAAGACATGCAATGCTTATTCTGGCACTCTTTTGTGACCCAGTCACTGGTTTTCTATTCTACCTGGTAGTTGACTGCATTCAGGTATTGTCCCTATGTAAATCAGTAGAACAGAATGAAAACTAACTCTAGTTCATCTCCTGAGGCCTGGAGTTTAGTAGCACTGATTTAACAAGTTAAATAATTGTTTTAGAACTATAACTAGCATTAGGTTTTATTACAGTATATTTATATAAGCAAACAACTGTTTACCTCATAGTGCAAGCCATTGTTAAGATCGGGATCGATGGGTAGTGGTGTGTGGTGAGGTTCTTAAATAAACTGCAGCTTGGAAGAGCAACTAACAACTCTATATATTGCAACTGAGAAGAAAGTGATTTGCATACCTAGTGCTAATCGCGTCATACTCTCTAGAAAATGCAGATTTCTTCTAACCTCATTTGAACTTCCTGATTAAATGTGATAAAAAATATTGTTTAACTTTTTAAAAACAGTTTCTATAATAATCACCATGTCAATGTGTGTTTTGTTCTCTTAGATATGCAGACTAGCTGGCGTGCACTACTCTAGTACTCCAGGGGCTGTTGACTCTTTGGTTCATGCTTTTCGATTGCTGGCGGTTAGGTTGGGAAATCAGATATGTGCACTTATGCCAGTCAGGGACAGTAGTACAGTTAGGTACCAGTAAGAAATGAATACCAGCAGGACTGTGGCCTGTTGTCCTCCAGCCTCACCCCTTCCCTTCCTACCTCAATGAGTGATAACCAAAGAATGCCCTAGACAGACCCTGTGACCTCCCTCCTTACCCCTCCCTGTCTGCTGGCCCCTCCCTCCATTTCCTCTAGTATCTCAACTGTCCCTTGTCCAGTCAGGTGCTGACAGTCGACGCCCGTAACCACGGTACCAGCACGCACAGCCCGGAGATAACCTATGAGGCGATGACCAATGACCTAAGACATCTGCTCGCCCAACTGCACATCGGGAAGTGCATCCTGATTGGCCACAGCATGGGGGGCAAAGTCGCCATGACAACGGCGCTCTTACAGGTACACGGTCGAATGATTCCAGAATGCCACTTTAAATCCATAGTGGATCTATTTGTTCTAACACCTCTGGATGCTAGGCTGTTCCAACTGTACTGGATAGAGAAAGGTCTTCTTTGTCAAGGCAAGGGTGGAACCAGTTTTCCTTCAAGTACTTGGCTATTTTCCAAAAATTATAGATACCCCACTAAAATTAAAATTACACTCATAACATTTTGTGAAATAATTTTTGAACTTTTTAAATATTTCTTTCCTTCATGCACTGACCTTTCTTATAGCGACTACATTTAGTAGGGTGCACTTAGTATTACTGGGTTATGTGGTTGTACCACTTAGCAAGCTTAAGATAAATGCACTATCTTTTATTCACTCTGGATGAGAGCATATTCTCTTTTTATCATCTGCTTCACGTCTGCCTCCACCACTGTAAGCCTGACCTGTCTTCATTTCTGCTTCACCTTTCAGCCGGGCCTGGTGGAAAGGCTGGTGGTGGTGGACATCAGTCCGTCCCAAACCACCACCCGGACTAACTTCCACTCCTACATCCAGGCCATGAAGGATGTGAAGGTTTCCAGCGACCTGCCTCGTTCCACTGCCCACCGCATGGCAGAGGACCAGCTACGCAAAATAGTCAAGGTTAGAGGTTAGAATAGTCAAGCTTTTGCAGGCAGGCAGACAGACAGACATGCAGGCAGACAGACATGCAGGCAGACAGACATGCAGGCAGACAGACATGCAGACATGCAGACAGACAGACAGACAGACAGACAAGCAGGCGTGCAGGCGTGCAGACAGACAGGCGTGCAGACAGACAGGCGTACAGACAGACAGGCGTACAGACAGAGACAGAATGGCTGGGAGGCAGATAGTTATTCACCTTTTGTTGTTTAAAACTTTCTATATCTTCTCCTCCAATTCCTACAAAGCTTGGTGGAATGGTGTTTTGATAGACAACATATATAAACATTATATATAGAAGTTACACATGCAGTTACAAATGGGAGCAAGATATGAGGTAAATATATTATAATACCAATTGGAAAGTGCTTTTCAATTAGAAAATGTAGTCCTGAGACAGTATCTCAAGGGCATTGAAATGGATTAAAATGCACTGTGTAAAGGCAGTCCATTATCAGGCAACCAGGATTGCATCAGGTAATGTTTTTTTTCTTTCCTGTGGCTTGTGATTTTTGGCTTCCACTTGGTGCTTTTTGAGCACCATTTGCAAAGAATTTCAGTAAATATTTAAATGTACAATATGTAGTTTTTGGCCGCCAGGGGGCACTCAATCAAAACAATAGCAAAAGATGTATTTGGATGACGTCGGAAATTAGCGTGGGATCATGGATTTTGTTATCGTCGTCAATGACAACCTTCCAATCTAGCGTCTCCGGCAGAAAAAAAGACAAAAAAAGTAATGTATTGTTAAAAATATTATAATTTTATTGACGTTATGTTTGGCGGTTCCCTGGAACTTAGAGCAACTAGCGCAGTCAAAGGTTATACGACGCCATGGACGGAAGACAAAATGAAATGTCCCGTGTCTTCGAATTATATTACAAATTTCTCTGGATTTGAAAGTTGATGGAAACATTTTGGATAATGTAAGTACACAACTAATAAATATATATAATATAGGTATAGTGATGTTTGCTTTTTTAATGCAAAGTACGTCTTTTGTAATTGTTTTGGAAAACTACATATTGTACCTTTAATTGTTACTGAAGTTATTTTGACATTGGTTTATTTGAATTTCATGGTATTTTTATTATTTAAAAGTGGAACATAAAATTGCTTTAGTCAAGTGAGTCAGTGTGTCCTGTAGTTAAGTATTGATTTCCTGGTTTGGTATTAATGTTGTGTCTGGTAATGGCGCTGTCCCTTCCGATGGTAAATGTTTTGTTACAGTGTTTTCCTTCCTGTTCCAGGAGCGCTCAGTGCGTCAGTTCTTGCTTACCAACCTGGTGGAGCAGAACGGACACTACACCTGGAGGGTCAACCTGGACGCCATTGACAATCACCTCGATGACATCATGAGCTTCCCTACTTTTGAAACCACCTATGAGGGGCCCACGCTCTTCCTGGGTGGAGCTAGTTCTGCCTACATCAGGTACTGAGATGATGTCATCTGCCACCAGTTTCTGATGTCATTTGCAAAGATATATTCAATTTCATCTCTAATTGATGTTGTCCGCTTTTGGTTTCCATTTGTCTTTCATTTTGCCTTCTCCTGTTATGTACATTTACCCTTCTCTTTTATCTTTTGCTCACTCACTCTCTCTTTGACCCTTCTATTTCACCGGCCAGTTCTGAGGACTACCCAGAGATCCAGCGGTTGTTCCCCTGTGCTGACATCCAGTACATTCCAGATGCCAGCCACTGGATCCATGCTGACAAACCCCTGGACTTCATCAGCTCCATCAGCTCCTTCCTTCAGTCCTAACCCCAACCCTCCCCATCCACCACCACCTACCTACAGGAAAACTGCTGGCCTTTAACATTGTTTAAGCTGCTAGGGCATTCGCCCAGAGCACCCATCTCTCATTCACTGGAGGAAAGGCACAGGCTTGGCAGGGCTTTGCTAAGGGGTTTCCTGCGCTCAACGTTAAAAATATGTTTTAACTTTCCAACGTGCGCTTGTTGCCTCATCGCTTGTGAGCAAAATAATGTGGAAGGCCTGTGCCTTTTCACCCAATCACACTTGGATCCACCTTTTAAAACAGCCAGTGGGCAGAGCTTCAAACGAGAGATGGCGGTGCACCCTTGGTAGTTAATTGTGTTATTGCTAACTGTGAATTAACTCCCCCCTTTGTTGCAGTGCTGTCTACATAACCATTTTGCGATACACTTAACATCTTGTAATGCACAAAATGATTGAGTGCAAACTTGTATATTAGTGCACTTACTGCTAAATATGTAATAAGTAGTTGGCTAGTCGAAGGTTAAGATTAGATTTGAAAGTAGATTGACAGTTTTTAACTGAGGGAGTTGTTTTAGAGGGGAAATACTAATCCAAAGATCCTCTTGTCGTTGTTGCAAATTATATTTTTACTCCCCTACAGTAATCAGGTGAATGTAAATTAGCATTATAGAACGGCTGTGAGACTGGTCTAATCTATATATAGTATACATGTTAATGTTTGTATGTGTATGTCTGGAACTGTTCTCTATATATACAGTATATATATTTATACATATATGTGCCTATGTCTCTTATCCCATATTATGCACTAGTCAACGATAGTGCAGTGTATGGGAAAGAAAGAGTCCCTCATTATTTTGAGTCAGCCGCAGATGTAGAACAGCCTAACGCTATGGGGAATATGATATGATGTTGCCTAATGGTCTTTTTGTTTAAGTAGACTAGAAGAGTGATTTTTTTTCATTGGTTACTTACAGATTTCTGCAAAGGGATTTGTTTTATAAATATAGTAATAGAACAGGTTCTATTCTAGAGTGTTGAAATATAAAAATAGAACCTCATTCTAGTTGTCAGAGCAGTTTTTTTGACCTGTCAGATGAGCTCTGAAACAACATACAATGTGAGGTCTGATGTGATGGGTCAAAAAACCATTGGTGGGTAATAATATAGCAGATTCTCTACACGTTATGTAATCTGATTGTGATCTAAAATATCAAACTAATCCGACAAACAGGCCCTAATTCCTAATACTGGATAAATAATATAAAAAATCCAGTTATGGTTGGCCTTTAGCCACACTAAGCCGAGGTACTGGCAGTACTGCATTTTTAGTGAAGGATCGGGAGTTCTGATCTACGATCCGTTTTTTTAGCCCATCATGAAAAATATTTTACAGACACGGGACCTAATCCTAGAGCAGTCTATGAGTAAATTATCTGGTTCTGTGTGAGTTTATATGGAGAGTTAGCAGCTAATATCCAGGAGGGAACGTCAGGCTATTGTGCTGCTGTGTGCAATCACATTTAAAGATGACGTTAATTGTTTTGCGTGTGTGTTACGGTTGCACCTTTACGACCACATTTAAAGATGACGTTAATTGTTTTGCGTGTGTGTTACGGTTGCACATTTACGACCACATTTAAAGATGACGTTAATTGTTTTGCGTGTGTGTTACGGTTGCACCTTTACGACCACATTTTCTAAGCTTATTGAACTCTGTTGAACCCAGAATGGAGAAAAAAAAGGTAAAATTCGTTTTAGGAGATGGTATAAGACATTCTGTTAATGCCCACATTTATTTTGTTTTTCTACTGGGTGTAAATCCAGTTAGTGTAATTGTAATGGGTGTCAAAACTCTAAGAAATGGAAGTATTTCCTGGGTGAAAGTTATCATTGTGTACAGAGGATCGCTGGTTCAAGCTCCAGGTGGGTTGGTCGGTGTGAAGCTGTTACATAAACGCTTAGTAAATCTAATGCTTTAGCTTTGGAATTCATTGTAGTTTTTCTGCTATTTTTTGGTTTGTGTAAAGCTAGATTACATGTAGTGTATCTCTGTGTGTTTGTAAGTTTTACAGTGGGATGTCATTCAGATAGCAAGCAATCTTTCTATACCAGTAAGCATAATTGAAGCTATCTGTCCAGGTACTGTATTATTAAATGGTCTGTCTTGCATCTCCCAGGTTGTGCTACTCAAGGGGTTCCTGTGCAAGCTGCTAACTGTGCAGGGTTTTGTTCCAACACATGTTCAGACGACCGCTAGGACAGTGGGTCCCAATGCAAACTCTGCTTATTCAGTTAATGGTCTAGAGTTCAGACTAAAGACAGTGAATAGTGGGTTATGTAAATCTGCTGGGTTAGTGCTCTAACTAAAACCTGCACAATGAGTAATTTGATGATCTCAAGGATCTGGATTTATACACCACTGCTCTACTCTGGTAAGATTGTCTACTTTTGTCTTTTGAGCTGCCATTTGGTAAAAATAATGTTTCCGGTGTTTGTAAACAATCTACTCCTACTTAATATTTACATGGTCATTTAATGAAATTTATTAATCACATTTCACTTTTGTAGGCAAAAATACCAACAGTTCTCAACATGGCGGTCGTGACCCAAGGTTTTAAATGTGTTCTATAAATGATAATGAACCTAGCACGAAAGGGGAACTCTCCCGGAAATCTTAAAATGTTGATTTTAGTTAGTGTAACACATTCATTCTGGTCTTCATTTTGACAGTTCGTTGCAAATGTTATTTTGGGGTACAAATTGAGGTCTTTGCTGCCTCTGTGTTTCAAAGCTGTCATTGCAGTATTGACAAAGAATCACCTTTAAGAAGGCTTTCTACGTGACTCAACGCGGGTTCTGAATAATGTACACTCCCTTAGATGTGCGGGTCGCTAACATCTCGAATGTTACTAAAGATTAAAATTATGTCGGGAGTTCAATAATATTGTTGGGCACAGGCACATAAATGGGGCGTATTTTTTAGGGCTGTCGGAACATTTGTTCAAACCCCAAATGTATTATGCATATTTGGATTTATTTGTGGATTGAACATGTTTACATTTTTTGAAGGGGTGGGCTAAATCTGAAATCAAGTGTGAGAGTTAATCCTACAAAATATTTCTTATTATAAATTACATATTTGCTGTGTTTTCAAAATAGGGCTAAAATTAGCAGCTGTATTTAGCATATTATTTTGTCTGGAAATATTGATTATTCAGTTGGTGAAAAATTATATTTCTATTTCTAATGCAATATAAAATACCATTAAGAAAATGTATTACTGGTGCATCTGGTCATGACTGCAACAAGCTGGTTCAATTTGAGTCCTTTAGGAAACATGTTTATTTTCAGAAATGTTTATATATATATTTGTGTGTGTGTATATATATATACATATACTTATACATATATATGTAAATATGTATGTGTATATATATATATATATATATATATATATGTATATGTGTGTGTATATGTATATGTTCTGTAGCTCTTAATATTCTTTATCTTATCAGATTTCCTGTTGGCTTTTCAATGAAATATTTGTATGTGCTTATTTGTGGGGAACTTACAATCTGACTGTGATAATACTGCCAGTCTGTTTAATGTGTGTTGGTTTGTGTGAATCTCTGAGGTTCTTGTCTTGGCTCTGTTTTTCATCCCTGTAACAATTTCTATAAAATGTACACTAATAGCCGACAGCTTTGAGACTGGCATCTCTGTGCTGCCAGTTTTGTAGTATGTATTTTTATCACAGAGACTTGTAAACCCAAAAGGGTTGTAATTGTCATGTGTTAGATTTGTTCATAGTTTTGAGCCTGAAAATATTCTTATTAGTTCAGAGGAGAGAAGTGTAGCACCCACCCTGTATACCAAGTTTGAATAACTAATAATAATAGGAAAATAATGGTTTAAGTTTAACTGGTCCCTGGCTTTAACTGAAATGGCGTCTTGGTTAAGTAGCTAGGCTCCTGCTTTTCCTTCTTATTCATTGACCTTCAATGAGTTATATCTTGTTTTACAATATGGATGGATTTGTCAAATTTAGGTTTGCACACCAGATGGCATTTCTGGGATTAATCCATTTGTTCCAATAACAATGTACAGGCTAAATGTATTTTTTAAGAAAACGAGTGCTGTTGAGACAACGAGGGGAAATGTATTTTGCCATGTTGAAGTTGACTGACCACAATGTAAAGTCCTATATTATTGTGTATTTTACTATAGCATGCCTTGTCATCCTCGTGTTCCGCTGTGTTCAGTTACACATTTCAACCTGTTCATTCTAACACATGGCAAAACATGAATGTGAAGATATTTTTGAGTTGTGAGATTATGTGGATAAAATGGTATAAAGAATATTGTATATAAAATGTATTACTGATGTAATAAAAAGGAAAATGAAAAATATGTTTTGCTCAATTCAGCCTCCATCATACTGCAACATGAAAGAAGGCAAAGAAAAACACAAATGTATAAGAATTATTATTTTAATTATTTCTTTACCTTCTTCCTTTCATTAATGTTGTTTAATATTTTGGACCAAGTCTGCCAAAATAAGAAATAAATATATAAATAAATAAATGCTCCAAAAATAAATAAGCATACAATTAATTGCACAATAAATACATTAAATAAATAAACGTATTTCCCATGGGCTTAACAGCAAGGTTTCAGAGTGGTTAAGGTTAGGGTAAGGGTTTGGGTAAGGCTTATGGTTAATATATGGTTAAACTATATTTATGGCTGTACTTGTAAAAATCGTATTTTACATGGCCATAACAGCAAGGTTTCAGAGTGGTTAGGGGGCTGGGTAAGGCTTATGGTTAAAATAAAATCGTATTTTACATGGGCTTAACAGCAAAGTTTCAGAGTGGTTAAGGTTAGAGTAAGGGGTTGGGTAAGGCTTATGGTTAAAATATATTTAAGGCTAAACTTGTTAATTTAACAATTTAAACGATTTTCAATTGATTGCAACAAACAAACTCACAAATTTAAATGTGACTTAATATGAATTCACATGTGAAAATAATTTGCGATTTCGTATTTTTGACAATCTGAACTTACCGTTTGACACGCCTGGGCATGAGACGGGAGGGCGTGAGACGGGAGGCTCCAGGCTGCAGCCATACCCGACTCTAATCTTCCCCCATAAAGGGGCGGTGACGAAATTAACAGTGAAGTTCCCGGATGTGCCGGTAGTATGCTACGGGCCACAATCGGCCACAGTCACAACAAAGATGGCTATTTACGATGAGGTAATCAGTATTGATGGCAGTATGACACTGAAGTTTCGAAACGTGCTTCAAACCATTTACTACAATTCCATTTGAACCACTGCTCCAAAATTTGCTTTGGTACGGAAAAATCACGTAACATGACGTCTGAGGCAGGAACTGCTTCATTCACCTTGTGGTTTGCAGCGCTACCGAAACAGTCAGGACAGCGCGGTGAAGTCAGCTTGATGTTTGTTGGTTTTCACGAATGTTACCTTCACTGGCTCCGTGGCAATTTTTCGATTTCTTCCACTTTAGGTGTAGTTTGTAGAGCAAATTAAGATGGAAGTTTTACAATTTTGATCAACTCAATGCCAGGGAATGTCAGAACCCGTAGTCAGACTCGAACCACTGACTATCATAACATAGACTTACTGTACGTACACACCGCCATAGACTTGAGCTTAAATCGAGGGAACATATTTCCAATAGGAGTTGAACTCATATGTGTATCACTGGATCATTATGGATAATCGAACAAACAAACTTCAACTTTTCTGCTTGACGCTCTGGTCGCTCAACACGCCCAAAACGCGACGCCGACTGATTTGCCGGTCCTTGCAGCTGAGAGAAGCTGGCTTCCATTGAAAATTAATGACTTCCGGTAACTTTGGAAGCTCAAGTCTGTGGCGGTGTGTACGTACAGTAAGAGTTCGCCCACTTTGCCATGGCCACGGGGACCCCCTGTAAGCTGGTCATTGAAAGATAAAGTAGTGCCATTCTTACTTGTGCAAAATTTACCCCACTGTAAAACATTATAGATCCATTTAGTTGTGTCCAATTACTTCATGTTAGTTCAAAGATCTCTGACAAGTTTTGGATTTTGAACTCAACTTCATGAGTTTTTTTAACTTAAACTTGCATTCATTCATTGTGTTGACTTTCGTCAGATATACCCAAGTTCAATCAACACATACATATCAGTTGAAAATAAAAAGGCGGGTGTGGGGGGATAAGCGGTGGGTATGGGTGGGTGGGAGCAAGAAAAAAACGTATTCTTATTTGCGACAGAATTATTCCACTTCCATTTCACAGGTTGGCAGAAAAGACACGTTTGTTGAACAAACCCCTCGTTTTGAACCAAAACAAATTATTTGGGCTAAAAATAAAAGAATGAATTATGTATTTTACACATTTAAAATATTTTTTTGCCAGAAAAATCCTTTTAAAATTGACAAGTTCAAAGTGGGGGACCACAGGTAATTTGTATGACCTGATTTAAAAAGATTTTAATATACTGTGTAAACAGACTTCAGTTTAGAGCCTAATAAACATCTGCTTCCCGTCCCAGTAATTCTGGAGTGCTGCTAAGAGGTTCTCCATCCTATTTCCCAGCATGCTCTACCATAGGTAGGTTTTTAGCATTTTGTTTTATGTTTGTGGATATATCAGTTGATAAATGAAACTACTGCAAATCAAATTTTTGTGGTTATCATAAGAAGCAAATGTAGTATGTTACTTGGACTTTTTGCCCCCATTAGGGAAATAACTGCTCCATTTTAAATGCTTTCAGGTTGGGAATTGTAATATTATTGCAGAACTGTGCAGTTCTGAGTGCCGATCAGGTATGATAACTCCTAACTAGGAGCTGTCCCTACTCTGCCTTGTATCCAAAAGTGCTTTTTCGCTAAAGGGATGTACGAGGACGTGCAGGCCTGGTGTGTCCTAGGTTGTTGTGAATGAAAAATACTTTAAAAAAAGGTAATGTAATTAACATATTTTATATCAGTGCTAATGAGCTGTACAGACCATGATTTTAATTTGAACTTGTGCCTTCACATCTTCAACTATTAACCAAATCAATTCGAAACACTTCTACTAACTTGAAACTGTGAGAAAAAAATAATGCAGAAATATATCAATTTTACTAGGTAAGAGAAGTTTCCTTGCATTGATAAAGTGAAATAATTATTTGGTTTAACTCGATGCATGGAGTTGAATTAAGTGATAAAATGTTAAATTAACAGAAGAAACAAAGTCGAGAAAACTAGAACACTAGTTATATCAACTTTATGAACTTTATTTTGTGAGTGGAAACAAAAGCATTCTTACATTTTAAAATGTAAAGGCAAAACTTAAGGAAGCAGGTGAACTTGCATTTCCAAATTGAACTGACTCAAAATGTTTTACTCCTTTAAATTTGAGCACATGTACATATGCGCTGTCATTATCTCTCTCACCTACAAAACCAACGCAATTTGTTATTCTAACGTGAAACGGTGCTCCTCAGGGCTGTGTGATTAGTCCCCTCTACATTCTGTTCATCTATGACTGGGTTACCAGGCCCAATTCCAACTCTATCATAAACCTGCACATCCTTTGTGCAGCAATAACTTTCCAGTAACTGTTGATCAGTCCTGAACATCGACTTGGAGAACAGCTTCAACTCTGGGATGTTGGTGGGTATCACATTATATGTTCCAATCAGGTCCTTCCCCAACATTTAGATCAGGTTTAGGTCAGGACTTTCACTTGGCCATTCCAAAACATTTACTTATTCTTTAACCATTCTTTGGTAAAACCACTTTTGTGCTTAGGGTCATTGTCTTGCTGCATAATTCACCTTCATTAAACCCAACAAATGTGTGAGGTATGGTTTGCTAAAGTGGAGGATTCCCCATTGACAGAGCTATCTGTCAAACCAGAATTATATGGGGACATCTAATGACTTTGCAGGGCGGGCACAACCTCTAGACCCAGTAGAACAAGAGAGAAAATATGGACCTAGACACATCAGAGAAATAAACATTGTTCGAGCAGGGACCCGTTTTAGCCCGACAGCGCCTAGATTCACATTTTGTAGAACCTAAATAGGGATAAATATCACCTAATATCACAGAAAGCATCTTAAATTCCCAACTGTGCCAAATCTCATTTTGTCTTTGGGCAAGGCACTTTACGCTAAGTTGCTCCGGGGGAACGTCCCTGTACTTACTGTAAGTTGCGCCGGATAAGAGTGTCAGCTAAATGACTAAAATGTAAATATAGACAATGTTTTATTTTTTCTCACCTCCCAATACACACTAAATCTGCTTTGTCGGCAGCTCTGAAACTCCTTGTTCAGCTCTGTGGGATGGTGAAGAGTGCTCACATGGTTCATCCAACCGAATGTCGTCGAGCCTCAGATTCTTTTCGCACTACGAATCCAACACATAAGACTTTAGTCAGATCATGCACAGGATGATTATGTTCACAATCTATACTTTCGCAATTGAATTTACAGTCGCCCGATCTGCACACAAGGAGTCGTTGGAGAGCGACGTGGCAGGATAGATAATCTGATGAATCCAACCTATAAATTGCCAAAAAACTATTCCAATTTGCGCTGCCTTGTGCAGGTGGTCTGGGAACCACTGACCATCATGATGTAGAATGTCCTGTAATGCAGCAACTTACCCCACAATGCCATGCGGACCCCCCTAAAGTAGATAATTCTAAAGGATTCACACTTCACCATTTCTTACTTTCTAGCACCACTGTAAATCAAGCAGTGTGATAAAAATAGGACCATCTTGGCAAGGTAAGCTTGGAGGAAGCAGATTTCACCATTCCTCATCTACTCTGGAGTTGCCAAAGCAAGGCTCGTCCATAATTGGGAATTGGACAACATAGAATAGGCAGGGAGGGTAAATGTAGGTAAAAAAAGAACATGTTCCTATTTTTATGCTTGTATCAATCAGTATAGTGAAAAGAAAACAAGCAATCTCAGCCTCGAATGTATGCTTTTTAATGTTGTAACAAGTTCAACATAAAAAGGTTTTATACTGGAAGATTATTTACATACTGTCACCATGTTAAACATGAAGTCGTATATATCCAATAATGATTTAGAGTCAAATTAAAAATATACATGTACTCTCAGAGTGTACACATTGGCTGAGTGTGTATGATGTGAATTTCTCCATTTTATCCAAAGACATCTTATAAATTACTATATAACTCTGTGGGTATATTAACTCTCTGGGTATATACAAAATAATGTATTTTTAGCAACTTTTTAAACAGTCAGACTTCTTTTAAACATCGTGTGCTCATAGGATTATTTGTAGTTTTTGCCTTGCATTGTTCTCTAATAAACCATTTTACTTTCCTTAAATCAGACATTTTGCAGTCAACATGATTTCTTTTCATTACAGTAACAAAGAAATTCTGAAAATGAAGGCAAACTCAAACCCATAACTGGTATCAGGGCGAACAATACAGTAATACACTTCCGAATGTTTTTCGAACAGATTATTATGGTACACAGTAGTTGAAGATTGGATTATGTGTTCACATCAGTTCTTGGTGTCTCCCCCAACAATCCAAAGTTTATGAAAGTACATGGATATACAAAGATAGGAATTGTGACAATCCAGTGCTGTGTAGGAGGTGAAAATATTAGTCTATGGTATTATTTGTTTTCTAGTGAAGTATTTATAAGTCAATGTTTTGAAACCCATCCTCCTCTCTACCGGCACTCAACGACGGCGATGCTGGCACTGCCTTCTGGTCACTAATAGGACGACTGCCCTTACCCCTCTTCAGCCTGTCCTTCCAGGTGACGGGGGAACGTTGCGGTGAGGGGGAGGGAAAAGGGGTGCTAACAGGGGTAGGGAGGACCTTCCCAGGAATTAACGTTGAGGGGGCGGGACTAGGAGTGGAGGCTGGCTTCTGGAGGTGATATTTGTTAGTCCTTCTCAGCAACCCCAGGCGGGAGGGCTTCTTCTGGGCCTCCTCTGCCGCCTGCTGCTGCTGGTTTTGGAGCTGTTGCTGGAGGATCATCTGGACATCATCCTGACAGGCACAGAAATGGAACAAGATTATTTGTTACTTATTCATTGTGGTTATTTCATCATAGCATTCCAGTATTGCAATCACATTTATTTATGTTCACTACCAAATTGTTTATGTCTTCTGACTCCTTGGGCAGTACACTAAACTTCATTCTAGTTTAAACTGTTCTAGGATCAGTTCAGTACTAATCAATAAGTTCTCAGGTTAAGTTATATTATCAGTGTGAAGTTAGATGAGTGATTTTAGAGTTTTTGATTGCCTGCTGCTTAGATATACAGCACTTAATAAAGAATTGCATTTGATTCTAATTGGTTAACTACAGAAAAGGTACCGGTTAACAAAAGGTTTCTAGCTGTAAATTAGATAAGAATTGTAGACCTCCAGTCAAAGAATTGAAGGGTAGGGATAGATAAAAAAGGCCCAGGTAACAGGCCCCAACAAAGGAGCCCCCTTTTCCATTTTCAATTGCTTGATATAGCCCCACCAGTTGGTCAACTTGTTATTGTGGGGTACAATGTGATTATGTTTATTAAACAGAATTAGACAGCTGTTGTCCTATTACGTGTATAATCACCAATAGGTAATGTTATATTGCACCACTAGAGGAAGCCAGCCTCCCAGCAGATGAGAGCGCAGATGGAGTCATAAGGCCAAAATTATTGGTTGTTTGTTTTTGGGGCACTGTGCACTTATACATTTTCAATATGGATTAAATCATCAATTGCTGCATCTCTGCTTCTCTATTCAATTATTTTTGGTCTGAGTGTGATTATTTCTTTGCTATCACACTCAGCAGATGGTCCTAAGTCCCCCAGGCACTATTTCTGCTGTATATATCATGCTAGTGATATGTTCCGCACGGATTCACTATTGCCTACAGTCAGTTACGTGTGTGTAGTTCATACCTGTCTGTGCGTGTGTTAAAACATGGGCAATTTGCTACTGGCTTTCATTAGTGAGAGCTTGTTGTCCAGGGTAACAGCACACCCCAGATGAGTCCATATGTATATTCCAGCTGTCTCAGACATATTCCTACTGTTCTTAAACCCCAGACTAACTCCTGCTCTAATCTTTAATCTCTCACCTCAATACTTACTTCCCTGACAGGGATGAATGGTCAAAGCACTGTACCCAATAGTAGCTTTTACATAAATATACCTTACAATGAATATGTGACCTTATTTATACTACCTCTGTATCCTCTTAATTCAACGCTCTTTCATAATATTTTTTAGTTACCATATATATATATATACAGTTGTGCTCAAAGTTTTGCATACTCCTGGTAATAGATGTTCCATTTATTAAGAAAACATGAGTGAGCAAGCAAAACAATGTTTCTCATGGGAGTCATATTCAATGGAGGTTGAACAGAATGGCACAATCTGTTCTATTGCATCCTTTAGCATCAATGACAACGTGCAGTTTTTTGTGATAGTTGTCTACGAGGCACCAAATTCTTGCAGGTGGTATTGCTGTCCATTCATCTTTGCAAAATGCCTCCAGGTCATGCAAAGTATTTGGTCATCTTGCATGAACCGCACAATTGAGATCTCCCCAGAGTGGCTTGATGATATTAAGGTCAGGAGACTGTGATGGCCACTCCAGAACCTTCAACCTTTTCTGATGTAACCACTGGTGGGTCAACTTGGCCTTGTGCCTAGTGTCATTGTCATGATGGAATATCCAAGAGCATCCCATGTGCAGCTTTTGTGCAGAACAATGCAAATTAACTGCCAGTATTGTCGATAAAATGCTGCATTCATCTTGCCATCAATTTTCACAAGGTTCCCCGTGCCTTTAGAGCTCACACACCCCCAAAACATCAGTGAGCCACCACCATGCTTCACATAGGGGATGGTATTCTTTTCACTATAAGCCTTGTTGATGCCTCTCCAAACATTGCGCTTATGGTTGTGACCATGAAGCTCAATTTTGGTCTCGCCACTCCAAATTACTGTGTGCCAGAAGCTGTGAGGCGTGTCAAGGAGTTGTCGGGCATATTGTAACCAGGCTTTTTTGTGGCACTGTAAAAAAAATAATTATTTCTGGCAACACGACCATGCAGCTCATTTTTGTTCAAGTATCGTCGTGTTGTGCTCCTTGAAACAACCACACCGTCTTTTTTCAGAGCAGCCTGTATGTCTCCCGGGGTTACCTGTGGGTTTATCTTTGTATCCCAAACAATTATTCTGGCAATTCTGGATTAAATCTTTCTTGGTCTACCTGACCATGGCTTGGTATCAAGAGATGCCTGAATCTTCCACTTTTTAATAAGTGATTGAATAGTACTGGCTGGTATTTGCAAGGCTTTGGATATTTTTCTATTATATTGCAACTTTATGTAGTTCCAGTACCTTATAATACAGTTATTTTCTGCTTCCATGGCTCAGTATCTAGCCTGATCAGTGCATCCACATGAGAGCCAACAAACCCATTGACTATTTATATGGACACTAATTGCAATAAAAAATGCATGAACAGTCATATTGTCAAAATCGATGCAGAAATTTCACAATTACTGCCAGGGCATGCAAGCTTATGAGCACAACTGTATATATAAATATTTTTTCCCCTCCTTGCCTTTATCACCCTCTCTTAATCCCTCATTGCCTCTCCCTCTTTCCCAACCTCAGTATCCTACCCCACCCTCTCTCTCTCGGTACCTTCCATGTCTCCAGTTCCACAGCGAGCTCCAAGCGTTTCTGCACAGCTTCCAGCAGCTGGTTGTTCAGTAACATCATATCTGTCTTACTGCGGAGAAGCTCCACCTCCATGGCCTTCTTCCTGTATGACAGGAGAAAGGTCAGGAAAAACCCTAACATCAACACTTTCTCCTTACAAAATGGACGATTCAGTTCTGAACCTCTAAATGAGGTGGCACTAACAGCTCTTTTTACTGTTCCTTTGTAGATATACTTACTTCTCCAAGGCATCGTCTCGGTCCCATAGAGCTTGTTGTAGAACAGCACCGTCAACCACCCCAATTTCTATTTGACCCCCAGACTTCTGTGAAAACAAAATGAATGTTTCCTTAATAACATTTTATATATTGTTTATTTGTACTGGGGGAGTTTGGCAGAATCTGTGAATAGTGAGTTTGGCAGAATCCTTGATAATATATACCGGTACTTATATCCTAATATATCCTTATAATAATATATTAACATATTTGGATAATATATTATAAACCTGGACTGTGCGTCTTTCTTTTTATATGTAATATTAAATTATCCGATTGTTCTTGGTGTGCTCCAGTTTATAGCTTATTCTTGATAATATATTCTTAAAATTTTTTTCTGCCTATAAGCTAACAGATATATTCTGACAGTTATTGGGCCCTATCTTGCACCCAGCGCAATTTACTTTTTACACCGATGCATGTATCGTTCCTATTTTGCACCCGACGCACAGTGGAATTTTCCCTCCACAGACGCAAGTCTGTAAATTAGGGAATAAACTTGTGCTCCCGGGGGCGGTTCAGCAAAAAGTGGAGACGTGTTCCGGTGCAAACATTCCCTGGTGCCTATTTTGCAGTTTCATGAAAACAATTCCACCAAAGACTAGGAAAAACCTAGTCTAAAGTCAGTGGCGTGTTATTCAGATGCTATTTTAAGGGCACATGCTTGGCCATAATGTAGCATGTGCATAACGCGCACACACTTTGCTTCTCTCATCTACAGAGATGCAGCAGTTCCCATTTTTGCAAACCCATACATAATTACAAGGAAAAATATTACCACACAAGGAAAATTATTGTGGTGTCCACGAAGATGTGAAAAATCTACACATTTACCCAAATTATTCAGCCTGAATTATTTGCAATGATATACATCAACTGCAAGGGAACCCATTCAATCAACATTGCGATGCTAGAGAACTTGCCGCTTAACCAAAATGTCCCAGCAGCAGAACGGGAAGAGAGCTTATTTGACAGAAGAGCTGCTCTATAGTGAGGTAAGAAAAGTAATCTCGGTCTAATGTTGGACTACATTGCAAATATATGTATCACCATGCATTCATAACCTCGTGATTCAGTGAGAAAGAGCCCAAAACATAGGAAAGTATGTCTTTGTGACATTTCTTTATTTACATTTTGTAAAAAAAAAAAAATCTATAGCAATCCGCTGTTATAATAGAAATCCGCCATGGAACCAATGACAGAATGGAACAAGCGCGCCTAAGCTTAAAGGGAATGTGAGATGATGCTCTGATTGGTTTATTGCACATTATGCCCAAACCAAACCTATGACTAATGTAGCTACTTCAGACCTACCCATTTTAGATTTGGGTCGGGCGCAAGCATACGGTCTACGGACGCAAGAGTCATTTATCCCGCCGGTATTATAGCAACAGCGCCCAAGATCCGCCCACAATGTCACTTGCATTTCGCGTTTCATACTTCCGTTTCAGATCGTTAAAATAGGGCCCATTTTTCTGTTTGTGGTAAAAAATGCCATGGATAGGAACCAGTAAATTCCTGCCCTCATTCTGAATTTTCTTAGGTTGATACTCCTGAACCTGTTGGGTCACATAATAGTCTGGGCTGACAACATGGGCAGGGTTAAAACACACCTCAGGGGCAGAGTCTATTCTCACCTGACAAGCATGAAACTCTATCCCCTGGGGTGTTTTAGTATCAACACAGATTCAATCACCTTTGCAGTTTATAGATTTGCATGTTTACATAGAGGTTCAGAGAATTGAAATATAAAATTATATTCTGATTCTATGAAACTCATTAGGTTGCAGATATATTGAGTTTGCTTGACAGGTTTTTAATTCACCTGAGAAATGTAACTCGTGTGCAGGTTGGTACTTCAAAAACATGGGATTTCACAGTTGCTAATTGGTTTAATTCAGACTGTGATTAATTAGAACCCAGATAGCAGTTTGAACATTTCCAGGTTTTCTAGTCTGACTTGAAAATGTGTCAAATGTTTGGCTGACTTTATTAAGATTTGGAAGGAACGTGTAAGGTGATTCCTAAAGAATCTGACACCAGTTGTGTTTCCACCAAAATGCTTGCTCAAAAATAAGCACAAATAAAATCAAAATAAAAGCTTGAATTAAAGGTTTAGGCTCACCTCTGGTGTGTGCTTCAGAGCTAATTTACGTGCTACGTTCTGGAGTAAGACCAGGGCTGTATCTAGACTGATGTCCTGGCTAGATGGTTGAAGGAGGCTAGAATCTTCAGTCAGAGGAAGCAACGTACGAAGAACAGCCTGAACCTCCTGTGTGACCTGGACAGATGGGGAGAGCGAGAGAAAATGAGTGTGAGGTGGGGGTGAAAGAACCTGTACAAGCACCACATGTTCTTTTGAAATGTGTTATTAACGTTGAATGATTTAATGTTTGTGTTACCCGTTCTTTCTGTTGGCTCCATTCAGATCCATGTCTGTTATCCTGTAGTTTGTCCACTTGAGCCTTTAGCCTGAGACTGCGTCTCCGAGAGAGCTCAACCTCCCGACGCACCTCATTTAACTGCACACATAAACATCATGCTTGTAAACAAGGAGTTGCGAAATGTGCATTTTTGCTTTAACTACACTCACACACACTCATAGACACCATGCGTACACATACAGGTACACAACTTTTGTATTGCACGTACACAAGTTAGCGTCATGGAAAACTTAGATCCAGAGGTCTAGTACAACTCTGATTCCTGAAAATATTGACAAATTTTGAAAGTGTTTATATAAGTACCAGTTCATGGTACACACATACAAACACATTTGCGCACACAGACACACAGACACACAGACACACAGACACACACACACACAGACACACACACACACACACACACACACACACACACACACACACACACACACACACACACACACACACACACACACACACACACAAAGGCAATTCTAGAGTTTTTCTAGACAGAAAATGTTATATTTTTCCCTGACCCTTTTGACTAATGTGCCTTGCCATTATATTCCCAAAACCCTTATTAAATAATTGCTGCAAAAGTAGTTATGCCTCGTCTGTCCTTACAGCACTTCTCTGCACATCCATGCACAAGTATATATCTCTTCCCATAGATCTACTTCAGCCAACATATACAGACACAGAACAAATCTGCTGCCTCCATAAGCTGATCACATTGAAGCAAAGTACCAAGCAGAACCAGTTACATTTACATCTTGAATAGTTACTGATATTGTTGTATAATTCAAGAACTGCTTCGGTACAAAAGCTCTCAATACCATTTACTGCATCAACTGACCATGAATTGCATCATGTCTCTGGTCTATATAGAATTAAAAAAAGGAGAAAAAGTTTAATACATTTATCTATTGATGTACATGATCTGGACACGTCCCATGCTTGCAAAAGGTATAAACGGGGTTTGGTCTTACCGTGTCTGAGACTGGTCCTAGAGTTCTGCGCCTGTTGAGTTTGTGTCCACTCCTGATGACATCCGGTAAGATTCTGTCCACGGAGGTCCATTCGGACGGGCTTCCGTCTTTACTAACCGCTTCATCCCCATCTCCCTCACAGACCGTGGACAAATCGCCTGGAACATCACTCTCTGCGTTCGAACTCACACTGACCTCCTTCAACTCATTGCCATCTGGAGCAGTATCTTTCACGATCACCAACGGGATCAGACAGTCACTGAACATGGCCATGGTCAACAGTTCATGGCCCTCGTTGCCGTCTTCAATCAGGGGAGACAACCCTTCTATGACCATGTCTTCAAGCTCTGGTTCATTCTCTGGGGCGATTGTGGTCAAACTGGAATCGTCTCGCGTTAGTGGTTCATCGCCTAATTTTGTAGCTGGTGTGGTCGATGTGCCTGTAAGCGTGCCAGCTTGCAGTGGTTCATCATCTACATTGTAACAAAGGCGTTCCATAGCAGTGAACCTCGGCCTCAGTTTCTCATTAAGAATGGAGAAAGGGACAGAGTCTTCCATGGTCTCACGTACTGGTTTACAGTCGGCAACAAACAGTAAAAAGCCAGAAAGAAAGGTTTGAAAGAAACCGTGGAACAGGAGCATCCAGTCTCACCGAGACATTAACAAACGACGGCTGGTGGGAGGAAGACATGAAAGACTGTAAGGAAAAAAAGAGGAACAGAAAATAAAAGAGGGAGGTGGAGAAACACACAGAATGTCTGCCAACTTGTTTTTCCTGATCTTCAAGGGACAGTAAGGAGGCAAACACGTCTTAAATGAGATGCTGTCATCACGAGACGTCAGACGAGGTTGCACCCTCACCTTTCTGCCTTTAGGCCGGGTGTCTATTGCTAGGTGACGGTGTCGCCTGGATACGGATGCGTCAATGTGTCAAGGCTTGAGGGAAGTGGCCCTTTGATGGACGAACACACCAGGCACATTTTACAGACCTGACGCACAATGCCAATCAGTTTATAACACCTCTTCAACATGTAACAACACTGTGCCACACAGATAACTATTTTTAAAAAGGGGAGAAAGTATGTGAGTGAGAGAAAAGTAAACAAAGAGGGAGGGGGGGAGTGGAAATAAAGACACAAGAGTAGAGTTAGATTTTTATCTGAGAGTGGGTCTTATCTACCGTATATGTGCAAACTGTATTTTCCTGGCCATGGTCAAAGATTGTGACAGAAGAAATAGGAGAAGTGCAAAGCCAAGATGATTGCGTCCCTTGCCTCGTGTGGGTGACGTGCATCCATGTACGAATGGCAAAATAAAAAAATCTCACTGTCCTTCTGGCAAGTTGTCCTTTTCAGACATAGGAAGAATGCATGGAATGTAGGAACTGTTTATCTCCTGTGGGACAATACCCAGTGGGTGTAAAGCAATGCTCTAATTTGTTCTGTCCCAGTACCTCATCTCTATATTGAAACTAGAAAAATACTGACTTCTGAGAGATTAAATAAGACAACAATTACACACCATGTGGAAGTAACCATGACTAAGTCTCAACCCTGTCTCAATCACTATTTTTAGGTAGTTCTTATTAACTCTCCGCCCACACACAAAACAAACTAGGAGTTTATACAAGTATACTGTATGAGGTCAACCAGTGTGTTGGATCCAGATCTAACACCAGACTATACGTTTCCAAATATATTTCCCATTTAGGAGGTTTTGCGTAGGTGATAGTTTCAGGGTTAAAATTAGTATTTGGTTTATATTTAAAAGCATTAATGTTAGGTTTTAGGGTTAGGATACAGGTTTTCGGGATTAGGGTTTGTTTAGGCTTAGATAAAATGTAATAATTGTGGCATTTACATTGTTTTTCTTGCAATATTGTGCAAGTTCTCTATCTTGGCACCTAAAGAAAATGAACAAGCTTCTGGTTCAAGCTAGGCAATCAAAGTCTCTAAAGCTAGGCCATCAGAAAATGTTATGTTTTATAAAGTATCTATAATAAATCTCCACAATTACTTACTATTACTGGGTTGTACCTAGCTATCTTTAAGATGCACACATTGAGTGTATGAATAAGACCATCTGCTAAATGATTAAAACGAAATATGTGTGTGTGTGTGTGTGTGTGTGTGTG
>JACXGM010012991.1:6798-23582 GCA_016801145.1 Umbra pygmaea
ATCCTAGTCCCTGTTCTACAAGAGGGTTGTCTTTATCCTAGTCCCTTTTCTAGAAGAGGGTTGTCTTTATCCTAGTCCCTGTTCTAGGACATGGTTGTCCTGTCTTTATCCTTGTCCCTGTTCTAGAAGAAGGTTGGGCAGTGACGTGTTAGGGCTACACACAGAGGTCTGGAGTGGTGTTGCTCAGATATATTCACAGACAAACAGGGGATGCAAGGGAAAATAACACTGTCAATGTAGTGCTGTATTTAAGAAGAGAAACATGGAGCTCCATCTGAAGCTGTAGAAACACCAGATTAGGGCTGGGTGATAGGACGATTACATCGTTGATGGCAACAACATCACAATGTCAAAAACAATGTTTAGTTAATTAAACTGGACGTGGGCTACCATAGTTGCACTTGCAGTGCAGTGAGCTGCCTAAAATGATAATTGCCTATTCTAGCATTTCCCTACTCGCTATAGACCATAGCCTTCAGTTTGAACACAGATGTGGTGGTAGACTAGTTAAATAATATAATAGAACAATGAAAATGTATTGTACAATGAGCCAGGACCAAGCCTATTTAAGCCCCCCCAGAGAGCAACAAGCTGGATAAAATGACATTGCCGTATTTATTTGCCATGCAGAAGGAATGTTAAATCATTATTTGTAGATTGAACGGAGTCTACCAAGCAGCATAATTAGTCAATTTAATCCCAAACTGTTCTTAGACATGAACATATCTAAAATTATTTAAAAGAAATCAGTAATACTTTTAGAGCCTAATCAGTATTGTTTGGTTTTCTGTCACTTTTGTGACCGTTGGGATTAAACTTTTTAATACCTACATGTTTAATTGTTGGTTACAAGTATGTTTTATATACGTAAACAGTAAAACAATTGGAAGATACACATATGTAATAGGGAGTTTAAACAAACCATCTTGGTGTGCCTCCCCCTCCCCACTGGCACTCAGCATTGGTGGTTTCCTGCCATGACACTATAAGCCCCTTTTAGCATACCAGGTTATCAACCAAATGCTCCTTTTCAAGTCCCGGACATGTATTGTCATTACGCACAAAATATTCCCACTTAGAATGGCATTATGGCTCCCTCTGTCCCCCCTTGTCTTTGTCCGTCATTGTTTGTTTCAAAGTCTAGTAGACTACTTTACGAGTTTTGGTGTTCTTTTATTTTGTACACATTATTAGTTTGTACTGCATTCCATCCTTTGTTTGAAACCTTCACTAAAATCTCCCATTGGATTTAGCACCTTCCAACTGCATTCTTAACTCATGACAGCTATATACTGTATTATTAGAAATATAGTTATACCGTTCACCGCTTTTTAAATAGTTGATTAACGTGTTTTAATGGTAATACTACCATAGTATTATGAATGTCTGGATTAACATGTGACATCATAAAAAGATGGAGTATGACACCATAAATGACTAGACTTACACAGTGACATCATAAAGAACTGGAGTTAAATTGTGACATGAAATTAGAACTGTAAACTGCTCTGGGGTCAGTTCTTCTTCTCCATGATGGTCTCTGGACCCAGTCAGTACGCCTGCTCTTACCTGCCACCCTCTCATCTGACTCCCGGTTCCCATCGTCAGAGTAACGAGCAAAATCCAGAGAGTCCAAGGTGCTGATGCTGCCCGCTCGGTCTGGCAGGAGAGAGACACAGACCAATTCAGAATTCAATCAAATGATGGGAAGCAAACTAAATTACAAAGCGTCCAATGTTACCTCAATTACAAACAACAAAAGAGAATTGACAGTAATATAAACCAACCACTATGGAGTACATAGGGCAGGCTCAGGGCTCAAGCCAGATTGTTTTCTTCAGAGTGGACTTTGCTAGTTTTAGAAACACACTGCTCACCTTAACAAACATAAACAATACTGATACAGACAAGCAATTCTAACAGAACAACAACAATGCTGTCAATATTTTTTTACTTTTGAAATGATATATGAAAAGTTGCAGATTCAAAGTTTGGTAAGAGAAAGAAAGTTTGCGCTACAGTATCTGCAACCATACACTTTTTGCTTGGTACAAAAACCAGAAACAATATCTGAAAGTATGTCTAAACATAATTCACTTTCCAAGCCTAGGTAAAGAATCTGAAAGTAGCATTCAATAACTAATACTTTAATGACTGACCCTAATTGCCTGTTTGTAGTAACCCTATTGTTTTGGAGTTAGGTCAAGACTGAACTAACCTGTACTGAGGAGGGGTTTAAACCCAGTGTCGTCAAATGGCAGCAAAACTAATAAAAATAAATAATGCTCTGAGAAATTACTGGCCCTGTCAGGTCATTGAGTGACAAGACCTGCTCGCCCAACATGTTTTTACCGGCCATGGGCCAATTAGATTTCTGTACCCATTTTTCTTCTCTCTAATTGGTCACATCCAGTTTCCTCTAACCCTGCCTTGTCAGCAACTCTTCAGCAGGTGAGGGATGGTGGAGGGCGCTCACAGGCTTCCTTCAAACGTGTGGCCAAACCGTCTGATTCTTTATCACGCTGCTCATTCAACATAGAAGCCTTTAGTTGGTAAAGGGGATGAAGGATTATGCATTCGCCAACTATACGTCCATGATTTAACTCAGAGGTGCCCAATCTGCCCACAAGGAGTCACTGGAGAGCACCGTGTCAACGTATGCTACTCCAACTTCTCTACTCCCTCACCCGGGCAGCACCAATTTTGGACCACACCATGCTGTGTCCTCGGAAATGCTGTGTCCAGGACACAAAGCTTTTTCTGATGGCGGACCATAAATGTTACGGAGAAGTAGGGTATCTGGCTATTATCCCCAAGTCAGGGTTATCCTCCTCTGGTCCACCTGGGGCAAAACATTCACTTTTTTGTTTTCTAGTTGGTAGATAGATGCACTGCCCTAGTGTTCCAGGTCTGAATCATTCCCTGGGCAAAGGGGGGATGAATAACAGACATGTTTCTGCCCTGAGTATTAGTCACATGATCTGATCACATGGTATATGATCTGATCACATGGCTGTGAGTGACCAGTGTGTATGTGTGTGTGTGTGTGTGTGTGTGTGTGGGTACATTTTACCAGCCTCCATTGCTGTTCTTCTCTTCCCCACATACAATTATAGACTAGGTGCTTTGAATCCTTAATGCTGATTGCCTGATAGCCATGGTATATGAGGCTGTATACCATGGGCACGACATCACCTTTTACTGCTCATATTGTACTGGATACTTGATTTATGAGAGTAATAAGTCATTATATACTGCCACTTGAACAGTACTAAGTGTTGTGTCCTGGCACTCTGCAATACATTGTGCCAAAGAACAGCCCTTAGCTGTTATATATTAGCCATATATCATAAACCCCCATCAATGCGTTGTGGCTTACTGCTTAAATATATATATGTAATGTGTTATGTGGCCTAGGAATTGATTTAATGCTTTGTTTGTATGTGTATCTCCATGTTCAAGTATCTGGCCCCTGGCTGCTGTTCTCTACCATGTTGGAAAGCAGACTGTCCTACATGTTATATAGTTCCTGTCCCTACAGGGGCAGCGGGCAACACTTCACTAGGCTGAGTGATCACAGATGTTGCACAACGTCCTCAGCCTGTATGAGCTGGTGTTGAGAACACTGAAGGGTCATAAATATCTCAGAATGTTTAGGTATCTCTAGGGGAATGGCCGGCTTTTTAAGCAGGGGGTGTGAGGGCCCTAAGCCGGGCTGGGCCAACAGGTGAATGAGTGTTCATTGATCTCTCTACAAGAGGGTGGCTGAACGAAAGACAGCTCGAAGTGTGTTCGTGATGCACTCACCACCACACGGTTGAACAAGCAGATGTTAGAGCAACAAGTGAATAACCTAGCTACTGGTGTGCAAAAACCCAACGAGGCGTAGGACCACTGCATGACTGACAGGACATACAACATTACTTCTTTGGCCTCCAATTGCTTTTAAACTCCGGTAAAACCAAATGCATACTCTTCAACTGATCACACACTGCACCTGCCTGTCCAACAAGCATCACCACTTCTGGATAGGTCTGAGCTGGAATACGTGGACAATTACAAGTACCTAGGGTCAGGTAGGGTTAGACTACTCACTCTTCGTCTAGACCCACAGTCTAGACCCACATTAACCATCTCTAATTCAACATTTAATCTAGGATTGGCTTCTTATTCCGTAAAAAGGCCTACTTTACTCTCCATAGCAAATATGCCCTTGTCAAATTTGACCATCCTTCCAAAACTAGACTTTGGTGAAGTCATTTACAGAACTGCCTAAAACTCTCTCCTTAGGAAATTAGATGTACCGGTAGTACACCACAGCGCCATTTGTTTTGTCACCAATGCTCCATATAACACCTATCATTGCAGCCTCTATGTGCTAGTCAGATGGCCCTTGTTACACGCTTGGTGCCTATCTCACTGGTATAATCTCATATACAAGTCCTTACTAGTCAAAACCCCACCTTACATAAACTCCTTAATCTCCAGAGCATCACCCACTCTCAACCTGCGCAGCAGGTATCTCTCTCTGGTTGCCACAAAAGCCTGCATTTCATTTGGCCACCTCTCCTTCCAGTTCTCTGCTACTAATGATTGGAATGAACTACAAAAATTCCTGAAACTCAAGTCCACCGTCCCCCTCACTACCATTAAATATTACTTTCGGATATACTGTCAGACCATTGTACATTTTGACTCCACCCCTTTTTTACCCTAGTGCCCTCATCAAACCCATCTTGCACACGCTCACCCGCACAGCTGTCTTGGTATAATTTGCACATTACCGTTTTGGTTAGCAATGTTCAATCTGTTACCTAATCTAGGGTTATTTTTGCATTGCCACTTTACATTCCAAATAATCACCCTCTCTATTTTAGATCCTATTTGCAATGACTGAACAGAATTGTTTCCCACAGTGACTAGACATGTTTTACCTGCAATGGGCCAATTAAAATTTTGGACCCATTTTAAATAACAATTTTCATTAAAAAATCTATTATATACAGTACTCAGCGTAAATGAGTACACCCCCTGTGAAAATTAAGATTTGTATTTATTTCTCAGTAAACACTAGAACAATTAGCAGAAATTTGACAAAACTGAGTTCTAACTGATAAACATTTGCTTTTATTAAAAGGTTGGTCACCAAAATCATTAGGATAATAAAATAATACATCTCATTCAAATGAGGTGTTGCAAAAATGAGTGTAACCTACAACAAATTCTACTAAATATAATATTTTGTATGGCCTCCATGATTTTTAAGGACAGCACCAACACTTTAGGACATGGAGTGAACAAGTTGGCAACATACCGCCACGTTTATCTTTCTCCATTCTTGGAGAATGAGCTCTTTCAGAGCCTGGAGGCTTGATGGAGAATGATGCTCGACTCGTCTTTTCAGAACTCCCCATATGTGTTCTGTTGGTTTGAAGTTAGGTGAAATATTTGGCCACTGAATCACTTTTACTCTGTTCTTCCTCATGGAGTCCCAATATTCTTCACTTTTTCCAAAATGGGCCCTAGCAAAAGCTAAACAGGCTTTTTTGTGCATGGGCTTTAGCAGTGCCTTCCTTCGTGGACGATACCCTTGCATGCCACTCCTGTGCGGTATACGTTGTATCATGTCACGTGAAACAGTCACCCCAATCTGGCTTTCTACAGCTTTAGCTAACTGTGATGAACTTGCGTGCCGCATTTCCTCAAGTCTCCTTAGGACAAAATGCTAATTTCAAGGTGTTAGCTTCCGTGGATGGCCTGGATGTCTCAGAATGCTTGCCACAAGTCCATGCTTTTAAATTTTTGAAAAAACTTTTTGCTACTGTATTCTGACTAATTAGCACTTACTAATTGTCATGTAGTCCTTTTGTGTAAAGCAATTACTTTCTTTTTCAAGACTTGTGACATTTCTCTTCCATGCGGTGCCATCATTGTCAGCATTGACTGGAAGGAGATTGTATAGGTTAAATACCACCCTTAGTTGTCAATTATATTGCAGCAACCTGTGTGATGATTGGTTAGACTTGTCTGTCGTTAAATCCAGTTAATTCACATTTTACCAAGTTTAATTCCTAAATGCGTCCTCTGTGTGTAGTCATTTATGTACCATGGTCTTAAATCACTTTGTTAAACTTTCCATTTTGTTTTTTGTACTGACAAATCTAATTTGCAACCAATAAACCAGTGTCTGGAATATTCTATTGTATAGGATCCCATGGAAACTATTAATTCTGAAAAGAGACAGATGACTTTCTTAGACCATGTTGGGGTGTACTCATTTACGCGGAGTAATGTAACCTTGACAAAAAGCAACAAACTAATTACTGTATCTATGTGTTCTTAGATTATTGATGTTATTGACATCTATGCAAAAATAATAATAATATATATATATATATATATATATATATATATATATATATATATATATAAAATTAAAACATAATTTTTCTGTTGAAACACTTTATTGCCATTTATTCCTAAGGAGAATGGTTCCAACCAGGAAAGGCAGCATGGCCAACCTGTAGCTTCAACCCTCTCAGTGGCCAACGGGCAGCATCAACTAGCCATAGCTTAATAAACATATTACCAGTAGAGAGCGTGGGTGAGAGGAACATTGTATTAATGTGTGGAGGAGGCTTCTTTAGCTAGTCCTATTCACTATGAAGCTTAACCACTATCTGAGTTTTCCAACAAACAAGTTGAATTGTATTAGGTTAGTGGACGAAATGAGGCCTAAAGGGGAATTCAAATATAAAGCATCATGTGCTACGCCCAATTCAATGTAGAGAATATTTTTATCAAACCAACCAGTGGACCCCACTCAGTAAGTCATGTTAGCTCAGTGGTGCTGGATTGTGCAGCGGTTTCCAGAGCAGTATGGTATTGGCTAAGTCTGTTAAATTAGCATGGAGGTAACAGAATACTAATCAGACTATGCAAGTGCTAATAGCAACAACTACCGTAACTCTTTTGAGTCCTACAGGAATGTATGAGACAACTTCATCACCCACTTACCATTCAACATATTTTCACACAGTACCTACAGTATATTACATCTATGTGAGCATTTAATTATGTTTGATTAAAGGAGCATGTAATACAGTTCTAGAACATCCTTTTTTCCTCCCAACAGTCTGCAAACTCTTATGTAAGTCATAGGCCTAAAGGGAACAGACACAAGTAGGGCCAGAAACCCCTCCCAAAGTGTGGTCCCAAAGCTGAAGGCCTTGAGTGACCCCTTGAGTGACGCTCAAACTGTCTCCACTCCAGTCTTGTTTCCTGTTTTTCAGTGAACACTAGAGAGGACTAGCCTAAGTTCCCCTCAGCATACTGTTCTTAAGAGCAGATCTAGCATCAGCTTACACCACACCAAATCCTAACCTTAATATAATAGGGCGAATTGTTAAACTTTTTTGTACCTTGTTCTACAGGGTTAACAATAAATTGATCTGCCATCTGCCATTGCTTTTCTTGGGCCTGTTGCCAAGGTATCCCAGAGGAGCAATGCCCTCTGGGATACCTCAGTCCTCCAGCTGCACAGCAGCCATCAAGGCATTACAGATAGACAGGTAATTACAACTAGCTATGCACTGAACAATGGCTGCTATAGATAGAGTTTATTAGCCTACAGTACATGCTGGAATCCTTCTATCATACATGCGTCCTTGCTTTATCCCTTCCAACACAGGGTCACTGATCACACATGAATGGGATAGTGAAAGCAACATAGTGGAACTACTGATTTCACCTATCCAGTTGTGTTAGTTTAGACTGGTTAAAGAAAGGAATGTGGCAAAGGCATTATGCAGTCATGGACTTATTATTTGCACAGCTCTTATCAGTAGAAAGGGATGCAAATTGGCCGCACACATTGCTTGTACCTGCAACACTAGAAGTAATCTACAAATGCATTCCTGTATTTCAAGATAATGACAAAAAAAACATTAAATAATCCATGCAACTGCGATCTGGGTAATTGAATGTGCGGTTTGCTGTTAGAGTAGCGCTCAAGGTAGTGTCCAACTGTTTTTGGCATACCACTGGCTTGTGTGTGATTCACTCCAGTTTAACAGGGAAAGAAATGTACAATAGATCAACGCCAATGTGATGATGTTCTGGAACCACCCATCAAATAAGTGTAAACAAACTTACACGCTGTTAGAGGGAGTCAGAAAATGACAGTCCTGGTTGTTGTTCATATTAGTGCCATGTATAGACATCAGCCTGCATGATGTCATGATGCACATATTTTAATTACGAGAGAATAAAAGGTGTAGGAGGACTGCATTTGCACATCAGTTACTGATAGATCTTTTCAGGTCGCCAGCCTCCTATTCATGGTCATTCCTATTCTGTCTGCCACCTGTTCAAAGCCGCCAGCTGGTCGGGGGAAACTCACCTTAATGCAGGTGAAGAGAGATAGGTAAGGTGCTTGTTAATATGAATTATGATTGAGGTTGCCGTTATTTCCATTGCTTATTCTAATATAGCAAGTAGTATACCTGGAGAGAAAGATAGGTGTCGTATTGAATTTCGTTTATTCTGCATTGCCAGCACGACGGTGGGTGAAAAGCAGAGCACAAGCAAGGGGCTATCTGCAAGGCTTAGCTTTCTCTAGCTGGGACACCAGTGTGCTACATAATAATGCATTGGGTTTGTATGGAGCTGGATAGTGAGGTTAATAAATATCTAGCTACTTACTTAAAGGTCCCCCTGGCCCCAGTCCTTGGTCTTTACAAGCGGGCGGAGTGCCGCTTTGCCTCTCGAAGTTGCCCGGGTTGGAGAAATAGTCTCGCAACCGGGGAAGCTCCCTGCCTGCCTCCAACAGTTCGGAATGGAACTCAAGGGCCGTGAGGATGTATTGATCCCGTAATAACTGAGCAGCAATCACATCTACGGATACCCTAGTCTCTGTCAAGCCGCCTGCTATAGTGGCAGCTGCGGCCGCTACCGAGATGCCTTCCACACTGGGGCTGGTCCGAGTGCTGGACAACAGAAGGGCCGGGTGCTCCGCCTGCGGGGAGAAGGGGTTGTTGGACGGGGGCCCTGGCGCTCCATCGCTAGGACTCTTTTCGGTGTCAACACCGTCCTCTTGTCTCTGCTCTGCCTCGTCTTCAGAATCGCTAAGATTAAACGGGTTGACGTTACTCGCCGCCATTTTCCGCTATAAAGATATTAGTAGCAACCTAGCAGCTAGATGGTTTATTTGGAACCGTCTTCCTGGACGGTTGAGCTAGCGAGCTACACCTTCTGCCTTGGCCCGATCAACATAGGGTTGAATGAACGTAGGCTCGCGTTTGGTTGATTGTCATGCCAACACCCGCCTCCTCCATGGAATCTCTGGGTTGTATTGGATACAGGAGAGGTTACGGGAAAACTGGGCAGGGCTGCTTTGACAGCTGACTAGCATCATTGGCGTAACAGTAGCTTACCTCTCTTCCTGGTGGAAGATATTCATTTGATCAGCATCACTTTAATAAACCACAGATGCATAATGGCAATATACTGATAACATTCTGAACCTCAAATAACATCATTATATATTATATTTATTTATGTAGTGAGCGCAACATCTACTGCTAGTAACAGAACTACAATACCCATATTTCAATACCCATATTTCAATGCAGCGTAGTTAAAACGTCATTTCACTACAAGGAAGTGGAGCTGTAGTTTCTGATCTCGCTATCGTATAAGCAGCTTAGGAATAGACAAACTGCAGGGTGTTAAAGTATGTCGCGCCGGCAGAATATATTCACACACGGTCCCTTATGCGGATAGGTTCTATTAATGCGTTTTTATATGTAGTTAACCTGAAAGTAGGGTCTGTTGGTGAGCCGGGCAAACCTGGGTCAATAGGCAGCAGTGAAGTGACAGACCTGTGTGTATGAAATGGCTTTAAACTCACACCACACATTCATTTAACGGACCACATTGGAAGGTTATTTGGTTGGATAAAAAACAATACCGTATTAAAAGGTAATATATTCACATTTTTAACATGTGAAAAGATGTGATATTAATGAAATGATGGGAACGCTACAAGTGTCTGACATCTCGTAGGACCTTGGAGTCTCAGAAGCATATGCACAACAGATTAGCTGAAGTCTATTCCAGCGTTGCTCTTTTTAACGTGAACCTTCCTATTTGTTCTCTCTCTCTCTCTCTCTCTCTCTCTCTCTCTCTCTCTCTCTCTCTCTCTCTCTCTCTCTCTCTCCCCAGGCACCAGATTAAATGATGCGGATGATAATGTTCTTCCTTGTTGGACTTGTGGTCCATGTAGTTTTCTTCATGTCAATATTTGACATCTATTTCACATCGCCCCTAGTCCACGGTATGGCCCCCCAGGTACCCCCCCTGCCTCCTCCTGCCTCCCGCCTGGTTTTGCTGGTTGCAGACGGACTTCGGGCGGATAGCCTCTACAAGGCTTGTGCCAATGGATCTAAAAGGGCTCCTTACTTAAGGTGACTCTATTATGTCTTTCAGACTAACTAGATGGTGTTGGTGGTGGGGGGGTTGCACTAGTGTGTATTTCTTCTCAAACATTTTGTGGTCTGTCAGGAGTGTGATGGAGAGTCAGGGAAGTTGGGGAGTGTCACACACTCGTGTCCCCACCGAATCGCGACCTGGCCATGTTGCTCTTATTGCCGGTTTCTACGAGGATGTTAGTGCTGTCGCTAAAGGTGAGTGTGTGTGTGTCTGTGTGTGTGTGTGTGTGTATGGGGATGTGTGGATGTGTGTATTCATGTTTGTGTATGTTTTTGGAAGTAATTTACTTATTTTTTAATTTATACTTAATTACAATAGTATATGCTCATTATGTTTTTAAACTAATCTTAATCTGTGTATGATAGTATTTACAGTGGCTTTAAGACAGTAACTGCATTCCTGTGTTTAGGCAAGTGTTAGAATGAATAATGTATCCACTATAAATTTATAATAAACTTACTTTCTAAGTTGATATGTTTATTTGGACTATAGATATCCTCGGTATTCTGTGATTGTAACAATTTTTGTTGAGTGTCATGCTTGAATAAGTAACAATGCTCCATGTGGGTTTGTTTGTGTGATTGGTAACATTTTACGAAAGTGTCCTCTGTCGTCATATTATACTCCCCATTATAAAAGGTTTCTCCAGTGTTGCATGTAAAACCTTAATAAACATACTCAGCTACCCTTTATTATAATTGGTGAATTTGTAATAATTGCACCCAAATACTATATATGAGATGTGACTGCGGCTGGTTTGTATGTGTGTTTCTTTCATTGATATAAAAGTCAATTTTTTAATGGCAGCGATACATGGGCTGGATTCATCGTTGTGTTTTTGTGTGTGTGTAGGTTGGAAAGAGAACCCAGTTGAGTTTGACTCAGTGTTTAATGAGAGCAGACACACCTGGTGTTGGGGAAGCCCAGATATTCTGCCCATGTTTGCAAAAGGTAATTACCTATACACAACCATAAAAATACATTAAAATCATACAGCTACATTACTGCTAAATCGTAAAGGGAAATTTCACTCTAGTGTTGAGGTAGCATTATTTACATATGTCTTTTGCATTAACATATCATGTGTATGCCATCACATTTCAAAATTGTCTCTTGCAAAACAAACATGAATGTTGCTACATTTCACTGCTAAAAATGTCCATCTACATTTCCTAGTTGTGAGCATACCACAATATCCAGAATTCATATCTATGTCCAGATCTTCATGTAACAATGAATCATCAGAACCAGACACTTTCTCGTAATCTTAAATTCTAAGTAGCAGGCTCCCAAGAATCTGTATCTAGTACAATCCCCCTTTTCAATAGCCAACAACTGGACAAGGAAGTAGACAACCTGCATGGCTGTGGTCTATACAAAGACAGAAAAGTAGTCAGGCTGGATGTCCTGTAATGTCTCTGCTGAATGCGGTTGAAACAAGTCAAACAGCTCTATTGAACAAGGACAGTCTTATATACCCACCGCTAATGTGTTCAGGCAATCAGCAAAACGAAAAGGCCAAAATAACAAATTTAAAACATTAATCCAAAAACGAATATTGTCATAGGTATTTCAAACACTTCTTTGGTGCATAACAATGTCTGAAACACCTCCAATTACTACATATTAGTGAGACTGAAAAGTGGAGGGTTCAGGCCATTCATAATTTTCCCTTTGTCATCTGGTCTCTTTCTTCCTGGTCTGCTTTGCTGCAGGAGCCAGTGGGGACCATGTGTATACCCATACCTACCCTGCAGACAGAGAGGACTTTGCCTCCACTGATGCCTCCAGACTGGACACTTGGGTCTTTGATGAAGTCAAGGTAAACATCCAGAGATTGTGTGGGTGTGTACATTTGCCTCAGCATGGGTGTATATGTAATTGTGTCTCCATATATTCCATTCTCTCCCCAAGTCTGTATTTTTCTCTTTGGTTCTGTATTTCTCCTACAGTTGTTCCTCCAGTCTGCCAGGGAAAACTCTAGCCTCATGTCCAGTCTGCAGGAAGACCAAAATGTCTTCTTCCTCCACCTGCTTGGCATTGACACTAATGGACACGCCCACAGACCCCAGTCACAGTGAGCCAGAAACCCTGTATAAACGAGACAGATGTGTTTTCATACAAAGGAATATGTCAAAAAGTATAGCTACTGTATACCATGCCATGTCGCTCTCTAGTGACTACTGTGGTGCAGATCAGGCACGTGTGAGTTCAATCGCAGAAGTATGGTTGGGGAATCATTCCATGCTTGTACTGACTGAATCGTTCCATGCATGTACTGACTGAATCGTTCCATGCTTGTACTGACTGAAGGCTTCCATGCTTGTACTGACTGAATCCTTCCATGCTTGTACTGACTGAATCGTTCCATGCTTGTACTGACTGAATCGTTCCATGCTTGTACTGACTGAATCGTTCCATGCTTGTACTGACTGAAGGCTTCCATGTTGAACAAACAGTGTGATAGGAATTGGATGGCTCAGTGACATGTGCTTGATCAAATCAAATCAAATATCAACTTTATTGTCACATAGTCACAAGTCCTAGTGAAATTGGCCATCAACCTGTCCACACAACAAAACATCAAATCGGGTAGACAGGACAGGAAGACAGGGATTAGAAAAACAATACAGCATTACATGAGGAAAGATGAGGGGAAAAAAAGAGCAGCCCCATATTATGCCCCTTCGGGGGCACAGTGTGGAACATGAAAAAAAACACCTCGGCAACATAGCACAGTCAGTACACTACACTCTGAACAAGACTTGCAACAGGGGTGATGGGGGCGGGAAAAGGGGAAATGAGAAAACCAGCCAGACAGGCACCCCATCTTCGACTGCAGCATTCGTAGGCGCTATCAAGATCCGTCTTATCAGGCTGGCGGGTATGAAGCTGCAAAGGCGGGGGGATGGGGTGTGGGAGGTGTTTCTGTACATATGTGT
Source organism: Umbra pygmaea (assembly GCA_016801145.1). Classification (NCBI taxonomy): domain Eukaryota; kingdom Metazoa; phylum Chordata; class Actinopteri; order Esociformes; family Umbridae; genus Umbra; species Umbra pygmaea. The sequence continues at coordinate 20,232 of JACXGM010012991.1, forward strand.
GAGAGTTCGTGTGTGTGTGTAGGCCTGGAGATTTTTCTGTGGCTGGCAACAGTCCCAAGGTGACAAGTCCGCAGGATGTCGATACGGGGCAGCCTTGGACCCGTCCCAGACAGAGTCACAATCACCAGGTGTCTGGTGATGGGGGGAGGGAACAAAAACAAGAGCATTTCACTGCAGCGCTGTCCGGGAGAACTTATTATCCAACCGTGCCTCGTCCAAGGCCAGTGGTTGGTTGTGGAGGAGCCGAAATAGATAAGATGTGTTGACTTCTTGGGGCAAACAGCTGCATTCCAATCTGCACGTCTGAGTGCAAACGGCTCTGCCCACTGTTTCAATCATAACGGGCAGCCCTGTGGGGCAATGAACAGCTGTCATCATCTTCTTAATTTCACGATAAACCAGGGCAACGCCTAATCCCATCAGCAGAAGGCCTGTTATCATGGTTCCGCATAGGTAAATATCTTCAACGTCCTCCACGGAAAGAGCCGCCAGACACACAACCCGCCACCTCGCCCATGCGTCCATCGTGTAGCCAGCTGCATACGTTCCGGCAGGGCAGTCAGGTTCCCCCGAACCCCCGCTTCTCATCGAGAATATGGTGTCAATTGCGTTTAGAGACCAGTTGATCAAATCCATAATTTCCTTAGTTTGGAGAGCAGTGCTGCGAGAGGCTCTCAGAGTACAGGACAACATGATGGACAACATGTTATTATTGTTATATTTAATTATTATACTTTTTTACCTTTATTTGACCAGGCAAGTTGACTGAGAACAGCTTCTCATTTTCAGCCACGGCCTGGGGAGAAGGGGGGCAGGGAAGGGGATGAAAGAGCCAATTGAAAGCTGGGGTTGATTAGGTTGCCATGATGGTATGAGGGCCAGATTGGAAATTAGTCCAGGACACTGTGGTTTTAACACCCCTACTATACAAATAGTGCCATGTGATCTTTAGTGACAACAGTCAGGACACCCGTTAACATCCCATCTAAAAGATGGTACCTTATTCAGAGCAAATGTCCCCATCACTGCCCTGGGGCATTGCGAATGATCTTTAGACCAGAAGGAAAAGTACCCCTTACTGGCCCTTCAACACCACCTCCAGCAGCATTGGTCTCCCATCCAGGGACCGACCAGGCCAAACCTTGCTTAGTTTTATATGCAAACAAGGAATGGAATACAGGGTGCTATGCTGCTGGCAAGTGCCCTCGACTGCTACGACTTGTTGAGTAGTTTCAGAAAAGCCAGGGTCAGGGGAAATTGGACATGACCATTTGGGCTGGGATAAATATAAAAAAGTAATATGTCCAGAAACTATTTTGTTTGTAAGAATGGACTGTCGATTTCTACTAGTATATGGATTTTTACTAGTACAGATGTCTCTCATCTAATCTTGTCAAATAAGATTGATACGCAATGAGGTATGCTCCAGTGAGATTATTATTATTGTATGTAAAATCATTGGCCACTAGGTAGAATCAGTGAGCACATAAATTCTTCAAATGCTGAGTTGTACTCACAGGGCGAGCATCCGGTTTGGCAAAGTGACGCAAATGCGGAAGTGCCTTAAACCTGCATTCTATCTGAATTCCAGCTGGGGGTGTTTCGTCTGGTTCCAAAAGAGCTTGGTTTCTGTAATAATCTATGAGAATGAGAGACACTTCTCACTTGAGTTATTAACTCAGTAAACATTTTCATTATTAGTATATGGTCTCAATCGCTAAATTTAAGCCTTCTGCAATACATAATGATGTTCATTTTTTTAATTATAGTCTAGTTTATTTTAAAATCGGCGATAAAGCAAAGTGGCGTTTAGGGTGTGGCTATGGCGTTCGGTTTGTACGACAAGACACTCAAAAGAGTTGGCAGTTCAGTTTTTCTAGTAAGTAACGCTACATTTGTTTTGCATTTTGTTTTAACACTGTTTTTCGTTAGCATCCCAATTAGTGTCAGTTAGCTAGCTAGATTACTCCTCCCTCTCAAATAAAATCATCACATCCGCAACCAATGTGTCTTCTCCCCTAATGGCAAATTTGATGACCCATATCAGATCTTCACAAACCAAAGGGTGACGTAAAACATGTTTGACTTGCTTAAAAGTGTATTTCTCTATCATTAAAACAGCTACATTTTGAATTTGAAGGTATTATTTGTAAAGATGTAACAATGGAACTATTTTCTTACAAATGCTGTAACAACTGTATGCCTTGATATTTGAAAAATCCAATTAAATATGTAGCTATATGGGAAAATGATTCCCTACACTATGTAGGTAAAATAAGCACTGCATGGTGTAGAAAAGAATTGTCCCACCTAAACTGTCTGAAACAATTGAGCAATCTGTTTAGCTTGGGTTTTACCTTTAAAGGCACACTGTGTAGAATTCTGCGCACTGTATTAACAGTATTTCTTGTTGTTAAAAAAATACTTCCCATGAGAGTATCTGCTGGCGTTGGTATGAAGTGGGACTTTAGTTGGCTGACACGTAGTGGAGAATAAGTGGAATATACTAGCATGCATTACAGCTAGTAGCTTGTACAGTATCTCATTGTGGCCTGTGAGCTTTATAGCTCAATTGCGTAGATGGACACCCGATTTAGACTTATTATTATTGATATTATTATTATTATAAGTAATCACTTACTGAAAAAATGCAGTGAATCCGGAAAGTATTCACAGCGCTTCACTTTTTCCACATTTTGTAGTGTTACACCCTTATTCTAAAATGGATGAAATTCATTATTTCCCTTAAAATCCTACAAACAATACCCCATAATGACAATGTGAAAGAAGTGTGTTTGAAATCTAAGCAAATTTATTAAAAGTTAAAAACGAAAAAAGCACATGTACATAGTATTGTGATGCACTGTGAATACTTTTCCGGATCTACAAGTTTCCATCAGATCAAGTATTGTACAGTAGAAACTAGCTGCGTTTTCAGAATGTAGCATTTTAAATGGTCTAGCACCACTGTCTGTCTGTAATAGTCCATTACCATCCCATCCATCCATCCATTTTCGTCCGCTTATCCAGTATCGGGTCGCGGGGGCAGCAGCTCCAGCAGGGGACCCCAAACGTCCTTTTCCCGAGCCACATTAACCAGCTCCGACTGGGGGATCCCGAGGCGTTCCCAGGCCAGGTTGGAGATATAATCCCGCCACCTAGTCCTGGGTCTTTCCCGAGGCCTCCTCCCAGCTGGACGTGCCTGGAACACCTCCCTAGGGAGGCGCCCAGGGGGCATCCTTACCAGATGCCCAAACCACCTCAACTGGCTCCTTTCGACGCAAAGGAGCAGCGGCTCTACTCTGAGATCCTCACGGATGACTGAGCTTCTCACCCTATCTCTAAGGGAGA
>JACXGM010012992.1:9296-23584 GCA_016801145.1 Umbra pygmaea
CGACGCATATGGGACTTTTCCCTCCACAGACGCGCGTCGGTAAATTAGGGAATGCATTTGCGTTCGTTGGGCGGTTCAGCGTAAAGAAGAGGCGTGTTCCGGCGCAAACGTTCCCTGGTGCTATCTTGCAGTTGCCGAAAACAATTCCGCCACTGACCAGGAAAAACCTGGTTAAAAGTCAGTGGCGTGTTATTCATATTCTATTTTAAGGGCGCATGCTTCATCATAATGCTCCTCTCATCTACACAAATGCAGCAGTTCTTTATTTTTGCAATACGTAATTAGAAGGACAAATATTACCACACGAGGGAAGTCATTGTGGTGTCCGAAAATGTGAAAAAAAATAGGTTTACATGTAGTGTACACATTTACTCAAATTATTCAGAATGAATTATTTGCACTGATACATCAACCTCAAGGGAACCCATTCAATCAAGATACAAGTCATTTGCAATGCTTATAGTAGAATCACCCATGTCTTAGCGAATTACGACTCATTTATGGCAACTTTGCCATGAAAAATCCCTTCTTGGATGGGTGGCTGTGAAGGGGACAACGGCTATCCGTTAAAGACATGGTTAATTATGACACAATTTATGATGCCAGCAAGTGCGCGAAATGCTGTTTAATCGAAAACACACACAAACACGCAGTGTAGCCTAATTGAACGAACAAATGCGCCTCAGGTGTTTGGATAGAACAGGTACACTACTAAAGTCGCAACATTCTTGGCCTGTTGTGTTTTACGCAACATTTCCATGAATCATGGATGTGTTGATGACATTAATTAGAAAATATAAGAGGACTTCAGGAGACGTGATGTTGAAATGCATGTGCCGTTGCAACTTAACCCAAATGCCCAAAAATACAGAACGGGAGAGGAAAGCTTATTTGACAGAAGAGTAATTTTGGTCTAATGTTAGACTACATTGCAAAAATATTACCATGCATTCATAACCTCGTGATTTATTGAGAGTTAGTCCAAAACATTGGAAAGTAGGCTATGCTTGTGACATTTCTTTATTTACATTTTGTAAAAAGAAAAATCAATAGCAATCCGCCGTTATAATAGCAATCCGCCATGGAACAAGCCCGTCTGCTCTTAAAGGGAATGTGAGATGACGCTCTGATTGGTTTATTGCACGTTACACCCAAACCACACCTTTGACTAATGAATCTACTTCAGACCTACCCATTTTAGATTTGCGTCGGGCGCAGGAGTCATTTATCCCGCCGGTAAAATAGCAACAGCGCCCGGGACCCTCCCACAATATCACTTGCGTTTCGCGTTTGATACTTGCGTTTCAGATCGTTAAAATAGGGCCCCAGATCTTAATCCCATTGAGAATTTGTGGTCGATCCTCAAGAGGCAGGTGGTCAAAAAAACTAACAAATTCTGACACTCCAAGCATTGATCATGCAAGAATGGGTTGCCATCAGTCAGGATGTGGCCCAGAAGTTAATTGACAGCATGCCAGGGCGGATTGCAGAGGTTTGAAAAAGAAGGATCAACACTGCAAAAACTGACTTTTTGCATAAACTTACTGAAATGGTCAATAAAAGCCTTTGACACTTATGGACTGCCTGTAATTAGACTGCAGTATACCATAGTAACTACTGACAAAAAGATCTGAGAAACTGAAGCAGCAAACTTTGTGGAGACCAATACATGTGTCATTCTCTGAACCTTTCACCATGACTGTATATGGTCCAGGGGTCCTATAAATAGTGCCTAAGAAAATTGATTGAGGATGCTGCTTAACTTTCATAATACCTCAAAAAAGAGAAAACAAACAGTTTTTTGTGGGTAAATTGATAGTTGGTGTTATATATCTTAACAAACCCTCCACCTTTGCGGGATGCACAGGGGACATGTTCTCCAGTGTAACCAGGGGGCGAGGTCTCATTTAGGGCAGCAAACTCAGTCTTAAGCAAGTTTTTACACAGGCTAATGACATCTAATTTATGATCAGTTATTAATACATTGCGATTGCATTTGAATCAAGGGAAACAAGCGATCGAACATTAAAGTATTTCACTCTGTAGAAATAAAGGTTATAAAAGGTAACAGGGCTTCAAGCATTGGTTAGTTAAAGGTAAGTTGAGCTTCAAGCATTAGTTAATTAAATGTAAGAAGGGATCCAAACATGAGTTAGTTAAATGTAAGAGTGGCTTCAATTATTAGTTAAAGGTAAGTGTGGGGGGGGGGCTTCAAGTATAGTCTGGTTGAACTGTTGGGGTTCCAGGTCAAATGTACTAAAATTGCATTTAATATGGGTTAACTCGAGACAAAATCTCTCTATTAACCCTTTTTTAACATGGATTTTTTTTTCTGGTACAAGAAAACACCCCTGAGTATTAGAATATTGAAACCTACTAACTGCTTTTACAAATGATCATAGAGGTACACCATATGTAATATATTCATGACATGGTAGTAAAGATATAGAAATGAGTTAATCAGACATGTTTCTCAAACACAAACACAATATATATAGTACACACAAACCAACAAGCAAACAAACAAACAATGACTCCCAATCTTTGGCCCCCAGGACATTGATGCAAACTGGCATTGGGATTCATTTGAAGTTAGCAGGCCCACCTGGTCCCTCTGAGAGAGAGGGAGGGAAAGAGAGAGAGAGGGAGGGAAATAGAGAGAGAGGGATAGGGATAGGGACAGAGTGAGACAGAGAGAGAGAGAGACCATGATATTCCTGCAAATCAAAACAATACACACTAAAAGTCTTGGTAAATTAGGCAAATTATTAGAATAAAAATATATGCATTGAACAACTACAGAGTTTGTGAGTAAAAACAAGCACAGTTGCTGTCATTGTGTCTTTACATTTAGCAGTGGTGGGTGCTGGGTGGGGCCTAATGGCATTTTATATTCACATCGTCACTAGACCAAGAGAGCTGCTCTTTCAATCTCCTCTATCTCCCAGTCCCTCCCTCCATCCCTCCCTCCCACCCTCTGCTGTGTTTCCGGTGTCTGGGTGTTTCTGTGGTCTGTCGATGCCTCCTATTGGTAAAGCACGGTTCTCTCAGTCCAGCTCAGCCTTCATTCCTCAAACGGGAGCCAGAGATGAGGAGACAGATGGAGGAAGGGAGAGGAGAACAGCGGAGAGAAGAGGCGTGATGGAGAGGAGTGGGGGTTGGAGAATTAGGAAGAGAAGGAGAATTGGGGGCTATTCGTAAGTGAGTGGGCGAGATGTGAGAGCGACAGGGAGAGGTGGGGAGGATCTTCTGAATGTTGACCACACTGTCCCTCTACATAAATCTGCACATTAACGGCTTGAAATGAGACTCCTCTTTCTCTCTTGTTATGCGTCCCTCCTTCTCCTCTGCCTCTCTCCTCTACTCCGCCATCTTACGTCTGATTCCGTGATGTCATTTTGAATTTCTGTCCACATCAGGGGAGATGCAAGGTTCCGAGTCATCAGTGTCACGCCCCAATGCCTGATGGGTAGGAAAATAAAGCAGGGCTGAAAGCAAGCTGGGGGATGCGACGCTCCAGATTGAAATCACACCTCACAACGGCCTTTTCCATTTCCATCTCATAGGGTTTTGTTATTTTGTCGGCCCTCATTTTACATATAGTGACTTACAATAAGGGCATTCAGAAGATGGAACAATCACCAACATCTAACACCAACATCTTTTTTTAAAAACAATATATTTTACTAACAATTACAATGGTTGAAAGTCAGACTGTGGAAACTGCACTGTCTACGGTTACCAGAGCAGTTCCAACGTGTATATCAATGTTATTTATTATTATTTTTTCCGATTTTAATGCCCCATGTGCTTTCAAGGAGGTTTTCAGATATGTTAAAGTATAAGGTGTTCAGAGGTAAGTCAAATACCTTGTACACACCATTCTGAAAAAAAATTTGTCAATCTAAATAAAATAGTTAATATAAAGCAAAGCAGAGTAGTATAAAATGATTGTTGATAGTTTGGAATTATAGTTTGAAATGTCCTCCATCCATTTGGAGAAAAAAAAATGTACAGAGCATCTGAGGAATGTTACTCAATTTGATTTGATCTTAATCTGATTTTTAATCCGCTAAAAGGCTCTTACGAAAATATCTTAAAATGTTGTGATGCAAAACAAAAGCATTAATTTAATGCACACATGAATGTTGACAGAAATGCATTTAGAGACACTTTATTCTGAAATAGATAGAAGATTAGGTTATGCATGTTTTCCAGAGACTGGAAATTTTAATTTTACAGGGTGACATTTTATGAAAAGCGTAAAAAAAGTACATTTTGCTAATAATTTCAGAATAGAAAAACTAAATTTCCTGCAATGCTTGTTTTATATATATATGCAAATGAACAATCAAATTCCAATATGAAATTTACATCTGCTTTAACCACAACATGTTTGAATAAAACAAATAGAAAAAACGAAATATAAATGTGTAAATGTTTGAATAAAACAAATAAAAAAACGAAATATAAATGTGTAAAAAGTTTGAATAAAACAAATAGAAAAAACTAAATATAAATGTGTAAATGCCCTCATGTTTTTTCAGAGGGATTATCCAAGTTAAAAAGTAAGACACATAATGAATCAATGTGTTTCTGTTCTATTCTAGTTGTCCCTTCACCGAAAGCGAGTGGTACGTGAAAGATCTGGGCTTTCCTTTGAAGCATGTATCTGACATCGCTCTCGACAGGCATGGTCCTCCATAAAAGACTTGACTCTGGCATCCAACTGAGGCCTGTAGAAAGACCCAACTAAATACTAACAACCTCCTCTATGCCCGGCCACAAAAAAGCCAGGTCAGTGGCCATCTTATATTTCCATTTTAACTGTGAGTGTTGTTTACCTTAGGCCAGGCCAATCTGCATAGGTAATTAAATGTTTGTTAGGGCACTTGTCAATTAATGTCCTTGATAAAGGCTGGAGTCCTTTAAAAATCATCGACACCTCTGCCTGTTTAGAAAACTCAGCTTGCTCGCCACTGAGACAAACCAAACAACTCAGGCTTTTCTCTGAGTAATCCTGCTATTGTTGAACCTGAAAGGAAGGTGTGAGGCAAAACACAGAGGGGGTGTAGAGTGAGAGAGAGAGAGAAAGAGGGAGAAATAGCTGAGGCCGAAACTAAGGAAGGGTTTACGTCATCAGGGATCAAGAAGGTCATCTGCCCCAGCGTCCGTTTTATGCTTCCTTCTAGAAAACATGGATAACATCCTTATTTCTCTCTTGTACCCTCTCTCCACTACCTCCAGCCCCCTCTTTCCCATACCACCAGACCCAGACCATACAACTCAAGCCCTGGTCGGTAAACTAGCTAACCTAACTTAAACTGTGATTTCCTCAGGTATTGGATAGGGAGAAGCAGCTAGTCAATGGTTTTCCCATCCCTTGACAGAAAAGACAGTCCAGGTTAAGGGGCAGGATATTGTGCCTGTGTGCTTATGCATGCATGTGGGTGTGTGGATGTGTGTGTGTCCTGTCTCACTAATGGCCAAGCGTGCTCCCAGGATATACAACCTGTACATGTCTAGCCAAGACAAAGGTCAGCGAAAGGGTGGAAGTTAAGAGGAAAGATGAGGGTCGACCTGTCATAAACAAGGTGTTAGGGCGCCCAGTAAGTGGCTATTTCTATCAGCCATTAGATAAAACATTTCTGATTAACTGCATACTACTCTGGATAGATGGGGGAAATTTATGAACAGGTCAGAACTGAGCGCAGATCAATAATCAATCTAGATTATGAAATGACAATTAGATGAAAGAATTTCTCTCCCATCTCTTTGTGGGACAATGGGATATTTTATTAAAATCTCAATGTATTTATGTTAATTACATACTTTAGTATTTAAGGAAAATATCTGTCATATTTTAAGTTCACATTAAACATAAAGTCTAATGTATGGTAAATTTCTAAATTATACAATTAAGATCAATAGATCAATTCAATATTTTTGGAAGATTTAATCTATATGTATATATTTTACGTCATGGCTCATTTTTTAATGAAATGATTTAATCAATTCAAAGAGTATGCCCAAAAAGGTGAGACATTTTCTGTTAATGTATCTCTGTAAAAATGGGACATACATTTATAGAACTGGTACGTTGAGTTCTGATTTCCTAAAAGATTAAAAAAAAAATGAAAGTACTGTAAATATGTTAAGATATGATATGATGTGTCTCTAAAAGATCTGACGAAACTGGGGAACATTTTAACATTGTGTTATAGGATAAATATCTTATTCAGAATAAATAGAATGTTCCTGGAGGAACTCAAGATTAAAGTATCGATGCTAAAAAAGGCTATATTTTTTCAGATGGCTGTTAAAAAAATACAGTGCAACATAGTAATGGAAGCACTTACTGGTCCAAAAAGGATTTTGTAAACATCAAAGTCCTATTCATCCCTACTAAAACCTGTCCATTTTTCTATTGAAAAACATAATTAAAAGCATTTTGAAAAAAATATATAATTATGTTGATGGGTCAAATTGTCATGAAAATTACGATATGTAAAATAATGCTTTTAAAAATCCTCAGGGCAAAGCAGAATCTTAATATCACAATAGTAAAGAAATAACATTATAATGTACTGTTTCCCTACGAGAAAAACAAATCATCTCGTAAAAATAAATGTATTTTCTCTGACTCTTCACCTTTCACTTCTTCCATGTCAACCTTTCTATCAGTCCATCTATTTCCTCCCGTTAGACGTGCGTCTGAGAAAGTCTAATTGTACCTGAAAGGAGCTGAGAAAGCGAGAGGGGGAAGATCATCTGGGAAGACAAATCTATCTCATTCAAATTGAAATTTGGTTGAATTTCAAGGACGTTTGAACCCAGTCTTGTCTGTCTGTCAGGCCACTCACTATAGAGCACTAACACTGCCTCTTGCCTGACACATCTCCTGACCTGGATCCACATTTCAGTCTACTGACATCAGCAAGTCCCAGCAAGGCTTGGACAAGAGGATTTTGGAGTTGGGGGAGGCCTAAGAGAGGCAGATTGTTCTGACCCCAGTAACCATGACAACATCTCTGATGGTCTGTGGTTATCAGGCATGTCGTTGACATGGAGAGATTCAGTTTTCCGAGGTCCCCTGGACTGTTCTGTCCTGCCAATGTGTGTCACTTGCTGTGCAACATTATGTACGTATTTTTATTTAATTTTAACAACACAAAAGCAATAAATATATTTAAACCAAATGTAGTTAAACCAATTGAAATTGGTTTTAATTACTGTGTCATTAGAATTTTAACTAATATTTCATTGTTATTAGTTGAAGAAATAATGTGCATATTTCTAAACAAATAATTTGCATATTACTGAAGTAAACAGTATACATGTTTTTGGAGTCACTTCAAATTTGGTTATGTAATTTGCTTATGAAAATACTGCTAAAATATTGTTTAAGCACTAATTAATTAACCTATTTCTGTGTAATTCATTTACATTGAACATTTTTAGCAAATGTTTATTTTGAAATTAATAAATCCACATCAGGTTGCTTACTAATTGCACCATCAATGTCTGTGGAAAAATCAATCCTGCAAAAATCAATACCATACATTTGTATTTATAAATGTTCAAAATAATTCAAAATCTTTAAAATAGTATGTATCAGCCCCTGTTTTCTAAATGTATATTTTTAATTCTAAATTCCTTTTCCAAATTCTAAATTTCTATTCCATAGAGGTCTCCATGCGTAGGGACACTGGATGGTGAAATATGAATGTCACCAGTAACATTTTAATCAGTCAGTTGGGCTGGAGCCACAATCTCAAAACATCCACATTTTGACACACAGACCCCCTCTCCCCCCTCATCCCCTGGTTTCATCAGCTCATCTCACTGCATCTCAGGGACCTATTAAATCCTGCCGCGTTCTGGGGCCTCCATCTCGATCTCTCTCTCTGTCTCTCTCTGTCTCTCTCTCTCTCTGTCTCTCTGTCTCTCTTTCTCTCTGTCTCTCTGTCTCTCTCTGTCTCTCTGTCTGTCTCTCTCTCTCTCTCTCTCTCTCTCTCTCTCTCTCTCTCTCTCTCTCTCTCTCTCTCTCTCTCTCTCTCTCTCTCTCTCTCTCTCTCTCTCTCTCTCTCTCTCTCGGCTGCCCGGCACCCTCTCAGGGTCCAGGCCTCTCAGGGTCCAGCACCAGGCTTCATAGCAAAATGCTGGTGATGACGTATCTTCATGCTTACACTATTGTGTGTTAGAATGATTCTATTGCCCTCATTGAGGATAATTGTTTTTCTTCAAGTCAAAGCCAGCCTCTTAAACAAATAAACATAGTGGGTATCACAAATAACTATTGTAGGTATTAGTGCCATTAATAATCTGATGATCATGATGATTTCCATCTTTCTCAGAAATCTTCTCTCTCTCTCTCTCTCTCTCTCTCTCTCTCTCTCTCTCTCTCTCTCTCTCTCTCACTCTCTGTGTTGAGTATGAGGCGATTAAGGGCACCTATAATCCTGTTATTGTTATTTCACTGTCAAGAAAGTTATTACTTCTGAATCATTACCTTTGCATAAGAAGTAGTCTATTGAAATGATTTAAGTCCTGACACGAAGAGCCAATAATGATCATTATTTTAAATATGTGCACGAACAGTGCCCAGTTTATGATGCAGGTTTAAATAATCAATCAGATCAATAATCTAAATACAAAATCAATGATACACATGGTGGGGTAACATTCCCAATTGCATTAATAAACCATAACATTTTTTTTCTGCTCTGTTCTCCTGCATAACGGTGGTGAAACAACAAGAACTCACCTTTCAACATCAAAAATCTTTATTAACATTTTATTTTTTACCCCTTCATTTCCTCACAATTTGTTGGTGTCCAATCTCTTTTCATCTTTTGCAGCCCACACTTGGCACAACCTGGATATACAACAGGCTGGAACAAACAGGTTTGGAGAGGAGCCATCCAGCTGTTGACTACAATAACTACACGTTACTACAAAATATGACAGAGCGCTACATCCCAAGAACCCTTCCCTGCAATCTGAATGGTGCTGATTGGATTTGAACTACCACAATGTATTCTGTTTACTGTTTTTGTGATTGGGTAAAAAAATGTATGCTTAATAGGATTAGGTATTTATTCTGAGAATCATGAATTTACTATTAGGCTGTTTTTATTTGTGTTTTGTGAGTGCAAAATAGGTCATTATTTGTTGCTTGTCCCAGTGACCACTGGCCTGGTTTTTCGTAAACCTGATCCCAAACCATAGGCTTAACAAAACAAAATCTATGTTTTTATTTGCACTGTTTGATTGACAGCATTTGGATGAGTCCTGGTTTCACATTTGCACAGTTTTGAATCTATTTCGCTGTCCCTGAGATACAGAATTTTCAGTTTTCCATTTTTTTATTAGAAAGTTGGAGAGCCTGGGATGCATTTTGTGCTTCTGGATGTTATTTCATACCAGCTCTATTCTTAGGCATTTCTATGCTTTATTGGTTAGAGACTTTGCTGAAAGAAATAGATGCTCATCCCACCCAGGAGAAATGTGGAGTTTCGTAGGGAAACAGCACAAACATTGTGTAGTGAACACAGTTTAGACACTCAGGGCTATCAATTTTATTAATTCAATTCACCGTTCGTTTGATCTCAAGCTTAATAACACTCCCCTACACAAACAATGCTAAAGAAAAGTTTGTGGTTCTATGTACAGTACTGTAGTAGTTTGAGCCTTTCAGTGTTATTTTTGCATGGTTGAGAGGGAGGCCCTTCTGAGCGAGCATGGCAGTGTTAACACTGTGGTTCAGAAAGAAACTCATTTGGCCTCCCAACCTCCCCTACTGTCCCTGTCCACCTATCAGAGCTGAGTTACACATTCTAGGTGTCAGCGCCCTGGCAGCCATTTCACATTTGAATAACAATCCTCCCTCCCTCTTTATTTTTCTCCTCTCCCTCTCTCCCTCTTTTTCGCTCTATCTCTATCTTTTTCTCACCATACTGGTGTGATTTGGCTGCTGTATCAGGGCATAAATTGTTACAACTCACCGCCAGCACCTCTAAAAAGCAATCTGTTCTTTTCCCCTTCCTCTCTCCATCCATCTGTCTGTCTTCTTGTCTGTCTCCCTGTCTATCTCGCTGTCTCTCTCTCTCTCTGTGATTCTATCTGTATTTGTATTGGTCTGTTACTGTGGCTTTCGAACATCAGTATTTTGTGATTATTCTATGTCTTTCTTTTTGTCTATCTCACGCTAGCTCTTATTCTCTTTTTTCTCTCCAACCATCCCCTGGTCCACAAACCCAGAGGAGTATTAATGATACCAGAAAAAGGTCACATGACAAATGAGTGGAAAACAAATCACAGTGTATTAGCTTATAGCTCTGTTATCACTGGGGACGGGCCAAGATGACAGAAATATACTATCTTGTCCGGAATTATTGTGACTAAGATTTCTGCTGCCTCTGCACACTGAATTACAGAGCGACGCGAGAGAAGATGAGAGAGCGAGACAGGGAGAAAAAAAATGAACATAGGGGGTGAGACAGCGAGGGAGAGGGAGGGAAATAAAGAGAGGAAGAGGGAGAATATTTGTCTTTCTTTCTTGACACAGTGGGATTATAATGCATTTTAATGACGAGCTGTGAGAGGGTCTTCATACGAGTATAAACTCACCACACAGACACGCATAGGCAGAGACACACATGTGCAGACAGACACCTGTGTAGACAGACACGTGTGCAGACAGACAGACCTTTAACCACACCTCAAGGTCAGGACATCCAAAGGTACCCCTTAGAGCCACATATTACAGAAAATCACGGAAATGTCCGCTCTGCAACATTCCCAGATAGGAAAACCAGGAATTGCGGAATGAGAAAGCAGCAGGGAACTTTGGTAGAAGGCAATTGAGAAGCAATCAGAGGTAAATGTGGTGTGGATTAGTGTGAGGGCTTATGGGAGGCGGCCTGACACTATCTCCACCTCGCTATGAGAGCTCCCCCATCAGCAGTCATCTCCCTGGCCAGCCAAATCAATCACCTCACACACACACACACACACTGCTCAATACACGCATATTGGGCTGTGTGTGTGTCGGATGAAAGAGATAATATGAAAACTGCTCTGGAGACCAACGCCTTAGCCTGGAAATGAATTGCTTCAGTCTCGAGATGCTTCTCCTCAACCTCTCCTCTGCCTCTCTTCTTCTCAGTGAAATCACTCTTATTTTGCTTTCAATGTTCTCCATCAATATAATAAGCAAACACGGTTAAAATAAATTCACTTTTTAATTCGTATTTGAAAGTTGCATTATGTCTTTGACTCACTATCAACACAGCCCAACGTCGGTTAGTCTATTCAGACAAATCAGTTAGTGAGCCCAGTCAGTCAGTTACCTTAGTATTGTGTTCCACAGAGGTCAGTGTTGATTAGGGTACTCTGAAAATTTAATTTAACAAGCTACCAATTACTTATACACTGGATGTACAGTACTAAAAGATAAACCTAAGAAAATCTAGTTTACTTAACTAAAGCTACTATCCATCAAAGCTAGTTAGGAAAAAATTATAATAAACTAGAAACTGCAATTTCGATGGCTACCTACTGTAGCCCCTCCTAGGCAGTAGTCATAGCCCATCTTGTTCCTTTATTTTCATGAGCTAGTTATGATTATAGCATACCTATGTGTCTAGCCAGCTACAGCCACTTCAACAATTTCCAAATATATTGTTTTTTAAACCCACAAGCTTGACTTTTAGCTAACTTGCTCTATCGGCAATGCACAAAACATATTGTTTTTAATTAGACATTGTACTGTAGATCTAATATGAAGGCAGATTCAGCAACTAGATAGCTTATTTCTTGGCATAAATGTGTTCATAATCCCATTTCGGGAACTGCTACAGTAAAATATGTGCTTACTTGTATGTTGATACAGAGATGGTGAGGGGAGATGTGAAACTGAATTGAAAACCTATTAATGCCCATTGTTCAAGTAGCCCGTACATTGTCGATGGGGCGCGCGGTGCACTCTGGGAAGAATTCCACAAGGAGTACACTCTTTCAAGGAGTTAATAGGGCGCTAGCAAAAAAAATGGATTTAATCATGAATTACATAAATATTAAGCTGAATAGTATACACATTTTCTTTAGATATCAGGTAACAAATTTGTTCTCTGTAATATCAAATCTAGTTGACATTATGAGAAAAAAATAGTTTTCTAAGCACAGTTTAGAGCAATTCACAGCACATCATCATAAACACAGAGGCCCACCAGAGGCGTTTCTAAGCATAGGCAGTTGCCCTTAACTTCAAGGTCGATTGACGCCATACTGTATCACCATAACCGTACATGCTAGAAACAACAGGTCAGTACCATCTGAAAGAAGGGGTTCTGATGCAAATGAGGGGTGGTTGTCTTATGTGGGTTCATCACATCTGGAGATATCAAGTCTTACATTTGGGTACTTCTCAATGTGTCTAGTTGTTTTTCCAAAGATTTAACAGACAGGAAGCAGGAAGTGAAAATGACATTAGAGGAAATACTGACAATATTTTCATACAGTGATTTATTGACCTATTTATATGTCCCCCTAACATTTTCACACTGGTTCTCAAGACATCGGGACATGCTCTTTTTGTATTTTTGTTTTTTTGGCTCTATGAAAATCATTATCTCAAAACGTTGGGTTTTAGTTATTGATCTTGTAGCGAAGAGTCTTTTTTATCAAAAACTATAAAACACTTCACTGTAAGACAAATTATGTATACATATAAGTTTGCAATCAATCTTTATGTATTTTAAACTATTATAAAAAAACGAAAAACACTAACTCATATCATTTCAAATCAATTGTTTTTTTCCCTCTGTCATTTCTTTGTCAACAGTGCAATTCCAAAGAAGATAGCTTCTTACAATATTAATGTTTGGTAAGTTATGTCAGATAGATTATTTACATGCTTTATTTACAAATTAAAAAACGAATTCACAACAATTACTCTCATTAGTCCGTAAGCCAGCTAGCTATCAAGGTAACATCACTTGCTAGTGTTAGCTAACTTTAGGTCTAACCTACTTGATTTAAAGAAACTCCCTGGTGGTGAGAGGAAAGGCTAGGTGATACAGAAATGACATTATTGATATTATTATTTCAAATAAAACAATCATATCACAGTAGCCATAGATTATTGTTTCTAAACAGTTCATCTTTATGAAATCATAATATTAATGATTGATGATAATGCTATTGCATATCCCTCAATTAAACCTGTAGCTATGGATATAATAAGGTTCTTCAGGAGAGGTGATGCTGGCAGCTCTACCAAACTTCAGTCAGGTGAGAACAAAGATTTTACCAGTTCAGACAGACTGATTCAAAATTTGAATGGATTGATCAGTTATTAACCCTTAAAGGTCTAAGGGGTCTTAGGTCCGCTTGGCACACAGTTGACTTTTTGGCCTCTAGAAAGGTCTTACTTTGACCTACAGTGAAGTGCCTTATGGTCCTGGGTCATTGAATTTTATGTTTTATTCAATATTTATCCCAAAAATCTAAAGAACGTATGTATTTTTTGTTGTTTTTTACATGTAAAAGCATGTTATCTATAGTGCATAAGGCATTTTATTGCTTATTGTCAAGCCCCCAGGGGTCCTGGACCAGTGTGCAATGTTTGGGGGCCATACAATCAAGTCAACATCTAAATGCTACACTCATTTCTAACTAGATTTCTATACGTATTTAAAACCCAGCTAAATTCCAACTCCAAAAATGGTTGTTTAATGCAGGATGATGTCCTATGTTATTGAAAAATGTGTTATTTTGTCATTTTCACTTCCTACTTCCTGTCTGTGATATTTTTAGTCAAAACTAAAGACCATCGTCGGCTTTGAGGCGCGATATCTCCGGCTGTGAGTAACACACAGAGATGTGCTACCACTCATTATTTGCGTCTAATTCTCCCCTTTCCAACGGTACCAAGCTTCAGTTGCTATGTATGCCATGTATGGTTCGTGAGATAATCACGTTTGACGCTCTAGAGCGTCAATCGACATAAGAGGGTTAAGCCTTAAAGGAGTGTTCCACAGTTAATCAGTTTCATAGTATACCATTTACAAACATTACCATAGAAGATTTATGTCATATACACGTCTGTTCTTTTTCAATATATCAGAGAAAAGCCGATAGTATATTTCAGTTCCTTTCGCATCCACTGGGGGGCTTCTGTATCAGTCTAAACTTGAGTTACCACAACTCCCAGAATTCCAAGCGAATTTAGTGCCTGTCCCCGCTTGAACACACCGACACAGAACATGGGCAATTCAACAGCA
>JACXGM010012993.1:0-12290 GCA_016801145.1 Umbra pygmaea
TAATGGTAGGGTGTGGTGTAGTAATGGTAGGGTGTGGTGTAGTAATGGTTGGGTGTGGTGTACTAATGGTAGGGTGTGGTTTACTAATGGTAGTGTGTTCTAGTAATGGTACTGTGTCCTAGTAATGGTAGTACATTGTAGTAATTGTAGTAATGGTAGTGTGTGGTAAATAGTGTAGTAATGGTAGTGTTTGGTAATGTTGGGTTACACAGCATGCAATCATGCCCAGCAGCATGTATCAGTAGCCTGCCTACTCAGTATCTTGAGGTTAGTGCCCCGCAACACATGTTCACAAACACACACACACACGTACATAAACACAAACACAAACACACACCCAGCAACAGAACCATTTAACAAAGCACCCAAGCTGAAGCCAAAAGCAGAAGTAAAAACACATGTTATGAGAAACAGGATTTACAAAAAAGATGAATAAAATGCTCAGTTCTGCAAAACGGCCATTAAACATCTTTAGTATATTAGCTCAGCTAAAAACAAAAACAGCAATGAAAGGGTTTGTTGTGCTGAAATGAATATCCAGGTAACCTGGAGAAAAAGAAAATGGAATCTGGGAAAGAAATGCAGAAAAATAAAAGGAGGATGAACTTCTGCAAAGGAGAGGGTTTAGGAGCAAGTACATTAAAATAATAAAAAAACAAATACAAATTTTAAGAAGTTTGAAAAAAACGAATTCTAGTGCTGCAATAATAGTTTAAATACATACTTCCTAGCAATATGTTTAGAAAATTCCATTTTAAATTCAGTCAATTTGACTGAATTAAAATGGGGCTGACACCGCAACACTGATTAACTGAGAATATTAACAACTGTCCAGAAATCTGAAACATTTATTGCTTCTAGGAGAACGCTAGGAATCCAAACTACACATCTGGAGCATTGTTCTTCATTCTGGAGTTGGATCTTTCAAACTGTCTGCTCTACTATGGACTCAGATAAGAAATGAATCGTTTTGGGTTCATAGAGTAAGCACTCACAGGAAGGACTGGCTTGGTCTCCTTTTTGACCACTTTCGATGCGGTTGTTTCCTGGTTAGCAGGTGACCAGAAACAGAGGTCAATTAGGTCAGAAGTCAGGAAGATCACAACAACCCAGGTGTCCATTCTACTCCTCCAATGTTGATTTATGCTATGACACATCCCAAATGACACCCTAGTTCAATTAGTGGACCACTTGTTTGCTTATAGCCCCATACAGCTATAGTGAAATGTAGTGCAATTCATGGGAAATAGGGTGACATTTAAGACTTAAAAATGACTCCTAAGTAAGCAGGTGATGTATTGATGCATGTCTCTGTGGCAGCGTGGTATAATGTGATGTTACATTAGCAACATTTTTGTGATCGTGCATTTCAATGCATGAGTGGAATCAACTGGTCCAGTGAATGAATGGATGAATGGTTGACAAAATGACTTCTTAGGCTGTCATGCTTGTTCATTCACATGCACATACGTTTCCCAGGTAGGGGTTCAGTTAGATGAAAGTGAATCTTTTTGTCCGTATATATTTAATTTGAGAAGAAAAAAAAAATATATATATAAATAAATTCTTAATGTTATAATTTCTCTAATTTTGGCAATTGATTTGCGATTACACCTTCTGAACTTGAGGGATAAAATTGTGAGAGCTGAGCTAAGCGGTTCTCTGAGCAGTCTTGTCCAAAAATGCCTAGTGCAGACATCTCCAACCCTGGTCCTAGAGAGCTACTGTCCTGTTTTCACTCCAACCCTAATTTAGCACACCTGATTCTAATAATTAGCTATTTGAAAAGCTCATTAAGGCTACATTATGTGCAGTGAAAACCTACCTGACGGTAGCTCTCCAGGACCAGGGTTAATAAACCTACAGGATGGTAGCTCTCCAGGACCAGGGTTTGAGACCCATGTGTGAGTCAGACCCATCAGGGAAGGAATACGTTGAGCCCAGACTGACTTGATTGACTGCAACTTTGGATTTTGTTTCAAGCAGCGGTCAAGTTGATTATGGCTGTGTTGGGGCTTAGATGGCTGAACCACTGGTGCATACATATGGACAATAACGTTTTGTTGTGTTGTCTTGTATAAAGATGCCACAAAAAAGAAACTGCTTATTATTAGGTTTTCTCTGGCATGCAGTCACAAACTGTGTCACCGGTTGGGGATTAGTGAATGAATGGGTCAATGGGTCAGGCTCATGCAGTTACTAGGAGAAGCCTCAATCAGACGGAGAGAGAAAGAGGTTGTAAACAAAGGTTGATACCTGTGTGGGTCATAGCTGCCGCCATCTTTACCTCCTGATCAGGAAAATAAGAGCAGTTCCAATGTTATTGTCTCAAACCAAATGAAAGAGATCGGGGGTGGGGGACAGAGAGAGAGCGAGAGAGAAATAAACCAATCATTGACACTGGAGGAGAGGTCTCTTCATGCACAAGTCAAACAGCCACAAGGTCCCTAGTTGAGAGAAGGTGCAGTTAGAGTATTGAAAGATGGATGGACAGTTGGAGAGAGGGAGGGACGGATGGAAAGATGGACGAAAGGAGTTGTTGCATTAGAAAGTATAGGTAGTTTATGAGGGATGAGTGAAGTGAGGTTTGAATGGATTTGGATGTATACACTCTTAGAAAAAAAAGATCCAAAGAGCTCTTCAGTAGGCCCTGTAAGACAACCCTTTTAATAACCCCCTTAAGACAAATGTTGGATCCAGTGAGAACCATTTTTGTGACATATAGGACCCTTATCACTGAGGGTTCTATATGGAACCCAAAAGGGTTCTTCTACAAAAATCCTTCTTCTGAGATCCATTAAAGGTGTTGAGTTAGATGTCAATGACTATATAATGTCCATGGGTCAGAGATGACATTAGGTTGATGATATTAGAAATACACAAATAAGTCATCAGACAGTGCAATGGTACCATGTTCTTAACTCTCATAGGGCTGAACTAGATTAATGGATCTTCAAATGAAACATTTTGACCCAGTGCTTGCATGTTCATAACAGCTGGTAAGAGACTCTAACTGAAACTAAAACAGAGTCATTGAAGTAGAGTTGGTAATACAATGCAATTAGATATGGCCCCTCAGGCTAGAGTAGCCTGGAGCTTTCATCATCAGAATACAACACTATAGCTAGAACAAATAGATCACCACAGCAACATTGTCAACAGCCACCTCAGCTGTGACATTATCTCACTGGGAGTCTCTGTGGTAGTCAGACATGGTGCTGATGAAGACGTGGCAGTGTTCCTTGAAGTGGTTTAAGGGCTTATACAGAACGGTGGCGTTAAGTGACAGGTTCAATAACCCAGTTCACTATGTTCTCCATGATACATCACTAAAACCTGGTCTGTCTCCAAAATGGCATGCTATGCCCTAGACAGTACATTAACAATGTCTGTGTGCGTCACTAGCAGCAAGATACTAAATATAATGCACCACCCTAGTTGAAAGTAATGCACAATATAGAGAATGGTTTGTTTATTTTAGTCACAAACTTTGAGGGATGATCATCTAGACTCT
This sequence comes from Umbra pygmaea, assembly GCA_016801145.1. Lineage (NCBI taxonomy): Eukaryota > Metazoa > Chordata > Actinopteri > Esociformes > Umbridae > Umbra > Umbra pygmaea. Next base: position 3,515 of record JACXGM010012993.1, read on the forward strand.
TCACTTTTTCCACTACCGCAGCAAGTGGAGTTAGACAGGAGGACACAATATCAGACCCAAAGGACACACTAAACCCTACATAGTGCACTGCTTTTACCAGAGTCCCTTGAAACTTGGTCAGAGTTTGCGTACTATGAATGGGACATGGTGTCATTGAGGATGCTGCCTGAATACAATGGACCGCTGGTTGTCATGGCATTCTGACCCTACTCAGTGCAGCTCTCTGTTTGTCTCAGCCAAGACAGCACCCAAAGGTCTATCTTTACATTTTAGTCATTTAGCAGACACTCTTATCCAGAGCTACTTACAGTAAGTACAGGGACAATCCCCCTGGAGCAACCTAGGGTTAAGTGCCTTGCCCAAGGACTACAATATTTAGCACAGTCGGGAATTGAACTGGCCTCCCGACTACAAGTCTGACTCCCTAACCGCTGAGCCATCTGCGCCCTAATCAATTCTTATTTTTGACCGTCACCAACAGCCCTAAAGCATGGACAAGTGCAAGACAACTGACAGGGATGACATAGGGATGATGATAATGTTGTGAATGTCCGTATTCCTGTGGAAGTAAAATGTGCAGTGTGTACGTGTGTGTGTTTGGTCCTACGGGGGCTGCAGACAGAAAATAAACCCTGGAGAGCAGTTATAATCAGAGAGACAGAAATATCAGAGAGAAAGAGAGGGACAGAAGACAAACATACACAGGATAAAACGATAACAAACCCATCAGGCTTACTGAAGCTTTCTCCAACTTCCTTCATGGGTTGGCATTAATGATTTAGAGACACCCACTCATATCACATGAAACAAATAGCCAGCATGCAAGGACAAGAATAAAACAGACCGGATTGGGCTGGACTGGGTCAATTAGGACTGTTCATATACAGTACATTACATTTCATCCCATTTCTACACACTAAACTTGTTGCTTCTTAGATCTTTGTTTTGGCCTCATTTCAAGAGCAGGGGGTTAACCCAGAGGTCTGAAGGGGTTTCCCCAATCCTACCCTTACTCAAAACACAAAACTGACCCTAGATCTGCATCCAGAGGCAACTTCACCCAGGGTTGACCCAGATCGGGTAAGTGCATTTACGATGCTCAATGGCACAATTAATGATTGTCTGAGCTTTACCCTGTAGGTTACGTGCCGAGTCCTGTGTGATGTTTACCTGTGGTGTCGAGGCCTTTGGGTCGGGGGCTGCACTGCTTGTGTCCCTGGCAGCTTCTCATCTCCATGAGCTGAGAATGTAGAGCATTCAGTACCTCACGCTCCACCGAGTACACCGCATTGGTCAGCTACAACACAAAACACACACACGTTAACTCATCGATTTGACCTCATTTCATTTGTGAAAGGAATCACTTCATACACTAGTTTTCCACAGAGTACCAGATTCTCCAGGTGCACTTACCTGATAAGGGTCATGGTTCAGGTCAAAGTACTCCAGGAAGCCCGTAGCGAACTCGCAGAACAGGGTGTTGTGGGTCTCGTTGATGGTTCTCAGACACCAGTATGTGTTGTTGTTGGCGCTGGTGCATGCACAGAACCCTCCGACTGAACGACAAGGAGGGCAGAGAAGAAGGACAAGGATTAATGTTGCATCCCAATTGAACAGTGAGGACCACCTAAACTTGCCAGTGGTACCCAGGAACGCCATTCCATCTATCCCAGAGCAACTGACTACACTTCTCTGCACATTATGAAGGCCTTGACTGCCAAATTCCAGTGAGCTAGGTCAGGGCTAAAATGAATTTCTGTGACAGCTGGAAGAGGTTGCAATAATGTTAATTTATGTCGTCACAAATACTAGTAGGTTAACACTGTGTCACTGTGTGGTGTTGGTGTAGTAACGTACGGTTCCAGAAGGGGGCAGTTTGCCAGTGGTCATTGTTGTGAGTGAAGCAGGTGAGGCCTGGTAGGCTGCAGTCATCTCCCTTCTTCTGCCTTTTCCTCTCTTTCCTCTCCTTCTTCTTCCTCCTGATGTCGTTGAACAGCTGGGTATTCCCGTCCACTTCCTGGGCTGCCTCCCTGCATGATGGACAGACACGTCGGCCAGTCAGTTTGAAGCAACGGCCCGGCAGGTAAGTTGCATCATGACCCTTCTCAGCTGCCATGTCTGTTGTGTCAGTCAGTTACCACAGAGATAAACCCATCAGAGCGAACCTCTAGTCTGTGGTGGAACCATATTCTGTTTGATGTTCTGAGCTGATGGACCACGTTACCAACCTGCTGCAGACATTTTACTCTCAACCTCCCGCACTGTTTTCCAGCTGTTTTTACTGGCACTCTAATCACTTCCAAATACTCCATAAATCCTTGTGCATCGCAAATGAGACCACATTCCCTATAGAGTGCATTACTTTGGCTAAATCTCTATAGAGCACACAACTAATTCACTTTATGGGTGTCCATTTGGGACACAACCTGCTCCTTTGACTGCGATTCCACTGCTGTCTCTGTATAATTTTATTCACTCCCACACACCAACGCTGACATTTACATCTTACGGTCTTATCCAGAGTGACTTATAGTAAGTACATGCTCTACATTTTAAATAAGTTAGAAGAACCAGCCACACCTCTGGACCCAACACTAACCCCCAAAACATGAGCGTCGGAGCCATTGCACTCACTTTAAAAATATATTTGTTTGGACCCCCGTTAGGACACCCGACCCCTGCCAGATTAAAAATGCTTCCGACGCCCATGCCTGAATCTAACAGCAGAAAATGTACACACCATGCAGGAACCTTGCAGATGCAATCGAACCCAACAAGAAATGCTAGTAGATGAACTGTGTAAAGTACCTCATACACCCTGACAACCATGAACTAATAGGCTGCATTTACACACACACAGACCAATTCTGATCTTTAAGATCTATCTAAATTTGATATTTTCACATGCTTCAGATCTTTTTCAGACCTGATTTAGTCAAGATTAGTTAAGAAATGTATATATTATTTTGAATTTGGCTCCTTACGGGCCTCGGGGGGATTAGTAAATTTGGGGAAAGGGATTTGATTTGAGATGCAACATCATGGTTAATAGTGTCAACAAAAACAAAGATGGCCACCGGATGCAAGGTTGTGTAGCGAACTCGGACGGGCTGAACGAAAGGGGAGGGGGACTCACTTAAAGGGATGTAGCTGGTCATTGTTGCTCTTCAACCTCTTAGTCTTCTCTGGGGTTCTCTGTCCTTTGCTATAGTGGCTGGTGTCAGTAGAGAGGAAGAGCAACTAAATATTGGTTTCATTTCTCTCGCCAACAAGAGCAGATTTTGAATGTATACTGTTATTTACTATAATGTTAACCGGCAAATTGGTCATGGATCAGAACTCCTACTCTGAGATGCATTGTTAAGACAACCTCTGACAGGCAGGTGCTCCAGTAAACCAACAGGGGGCCATTTCTGATGATGTAACCACCATCAACAGATGCTCTTATCTAGTGATTACAGGAAGTATTAAAGGCAGATACTTTCCTCTTTGCCCGCGGGGAATAAACCCCCAACTGTGACATTGCACATTCCATGCTCTTACTAAGAGTGAGCTATTGAGGGGCCTAATAACCAATTAGAAATTACACAGAGAAAGATTGGGGTCAAAAAATTGTCCTATTGTCACTTTAGATTGTAATTTAGATGTTATCTGGCTCTCCTGCTTTGTATTAAATCACTTCATATAAATGGCGACACGTAGGTTATTATTATTAATGAATCCTGCTTTGTATTAAATCCCTTCATATAAATGGCGACACTTAGAGTAGGTTATTATAATTCATTAATCCTGCTTTGTATTATTCCCTTTGTTAAAAATGTTAACATGTAGGTTATTATGAATAATTAATCCTGCTTTGTATTATACCCATTGTTATAAATGTCAACATGTAGGTTATTATAATTCATTAATCCTGCTTTGTATTATTACCTTTCATATAAATGGTGACATGTATGTTAATATAATTCATTAATCCTGCTTTGTATTATACCCCTTGTTATAAATGTCAACATGTAGGTTACTATGATTAATTAGTCCTGCTTTGTATTATACCCTTTCATATAAATGGTGACATGTAGGTTATAATAATTTTTTTTCCTGCTTTGTTGTATGAATGAGAATATCACCAGACACCTACTTTTTCTTGCCACAGTCACACTCATCAGGTCGCTTCCTCTTCAGGTGTCCCCTGACCTCACGCAAGTTTTTGATCTTATCCTGAAGGGCCTCAATCTGCAATGGAATACATTATGTTATTCAAATGGAAGACAATTTGTTATTCAAATGGAAGACATTGTGTTATTTAAATGGAAGACATTATGTTATTCAAATGGAAGACAGTGTGTTATTCAAATGGAAGACATTAGGTTATTTAAATGGAAGACATTATGTTATTCAAATGAAAGACAGTGTGTTATTCAAATGGAAGACATTGTGTTATTTTAATGGAAGACATTATGTTATTCAAATGGAAGACAGTGTGTTATTCAAATGGAAGACATTGTGTTATTTTAATGGAAGACATTATGTTATTCAAATGGAAGACAGTGTGTTATTCAAATGGAAGACATTGTGTTACTCAAATGGAAGACTGTGTGTTATTTAAATGGAAGACAGTGTGTAATTTAAATGGAAGACATTAGGTTATTCAAATGGAAGACAGTGTGTTTTTCAAATGGAAGACATTGTGTTATTAAATGGAATACATTATGTTATTCAAATGGAAGACAGTGTGTTATTCAAATGGAAGACATTGTGTTATTAAATGGAAGACATTAGGTTATTCAAATGGAAGACAGTGTGTTTTTCAAATGGAAGACATTGTGTTATTAAATGGAAGACATTATGTTATTCAAATGGAATACATTGTGTTATTTAAATTGAAGACAATATGTTATTCAAATGGAAGACAGTGTGTTATTCAAATGGAATACATTAGGTTATTCAAATGGAAGACAGTGTGCTATTCAAATGGAAGACAGTGTGTTATTCAAATGGAAGACATTGTGTTATTTAAATGGAAGACATTATGTTATTCAAATGGAGGACAGTGTGTTATTCAAATGGAAGACGTGTTATTTAATTGGAAGACAATATGTTATTCAAATGAAAGACAGTGTGTTATTCAAATGGAAGAAATTGTGTTATTGTAATGGAAGACATTGTGTTATTCAAATGGAAGACATTGTGTTATTTTAATGGAAGACATTATGTTATTCAAATGGAAGACAGTGTGTTATTCAAATGGAAGACATCGTGTTACTCAAATGGAAGACTGTGTGTTATTTAAATGGAAGACAGTGTGTAATTTAAGTGGAAGACAGTGTGTTACACAAATGGAGGACTGTGTGTTATTTAAATGCAAGACAGTGTGCTATTCAATAGGAAGACTGTGTGATATTTAAATGGAAGACATTGTGTTATTCAAATGGAAGACATTGTGTTATTCAAATGGAATACTGTGTGTTATTTAAATGGAAGACAGTGTGTTATTTTATTCAAATGGAAGACAGTGTGTTATTTAAATGGAAGACAGCGTGTTATTCAAATGAAAGACTGTTTTTTAAATGGAATACAGTGTGTTATTCAATAGGAAGACAGTGTGTCATTCAAATGGAAGACTGTGTTATTTAAATGGAAGACAGTATGTAATTTAAATGGAATAATGTGTGTTATTTAAATAAAAGGAACGAAAGAGATGGGAAGGACAAAAGGTGAGGGAGGAGAGATAGGAGACAAGCAGGATCAGATAGACAGATGGACCGGTGGACGGACAGACAGACATACAGGCAGACAGGTAGGCAGACTGGCAGACATTCAGACAGACACACATGCAGACAGGGCTGTTATGTACTGTGTAGACTAACCTCCTGGTCTACATAGCTCTTATGGTCTTTCCAGGCTCTGGATGATGAGTAGACCTCTCTCTCACAGTGGACTGTGTCATTCAGCAAGATGAAGCACCTGAGACAGAGACAGAGAGGAACAGTCAATCAATCAACTGAACAACACTACAATTAACCATCCGGACTAATCAATCAGCAAATTGACCGATCGACTGACCATTAAATTAACCAACTTTTTGCCAACTTGTAAAACAAAACTTCTAATCTATGTTAAACCTGATACCCAATGTTCACAATGCAGACAATGACTTGATATGCGGTACATTCTTGTTTTGGGGTACATAGTTGTGCTGGGGTACATACTGTTACTGTACTTGAGTTGGGGTACATACTTGTGAGTGACCCTGACAGAGTTTGGGTAGCCCACGGCGTTAGTGTCATCTGCCAGCATTTCCTCTGAACCATCGTCTGACTCCAGGGCGAACTCTGGGTCCTCCTCAAAGTGACGCTTTTTGATGACACGTCTCTGGACACCTGATTGGTCATCAGCTGCAAGGTCGATGTCATAGATCTGACCTTCAAACTCCACGGAGAGCGATCGGGTTGGTCGAGTGTGGACAAAACGAGGTCTGTAGCCTGATGTCAAAGACATAGATATCACAGTCAATCACGTTTTATAAAGTTTAAGGACGAAATGTGCTGAATCAAATGTTAAACCAAGAAGTCCATTTAGTTCCTGCTTTGTCCACTAGGGGGTGCCAGAACATTCCAAACCATCAGACTTGGGATTGCTTATTAAACACTATGGCTTTTACCAGACTTTAGTAATAATGTGATCTAGTCAGACTGGTAAATCCACAGGGGGCACAGAATGTTACTATAACCGTTTATTGGTATGGTCTATGAGCATGTGTCAACCGTTACGCTGCTATCCGTGAATCAACCCCACTTCCGCCCTCAGAATAACACCAGCCAATCCCTCAAAGTGCTAACCACTACTGTGTATAACTCAAGCCCTGTCCCAAGATGCAGGACCCATGTCCACCCCAACCCACGTCCACACCCACCCCTCCAATCCCACTCACGTTGGCCTCCAGAGGCAGCTGGGTACTGGCGCTGTGAGCGGCCCGGTCGATCGGCCCTGGGGGGTTTGTACAGGCTGCAATCACAGGGCTCCCGCTCGCGGCTGTCATAGTTGCTGCGGGACCTCAAGCTCCGGGTCCTCTTCCTGGGACCGTCCTTTAGGCCGCCTCCCTTACACTTCTGTATGCGCCACTTCCCTGTGACCTCCTCCACGCAGTGCCATTTCTGGAGGGACAATTTGTGGATGAGTACTGGATGTTACTACATTTTTGACTCCATTCCAATGCTATTTTGCACATTGGAAAACAAAATGGGACAAGATAGTTTAGGTGTTCCCTAAATAGATATGTGGAAAACAGAGGGCCTCTGGCAAGCATATCAAACAGACCCCAGTCTTCTGCTGTGGGACGCAACTAGAGCTCAACAGCTGATGTTAAAGAAGCGTGTAACTCATTCTGCTGTCTGTAAACAAAGTGAATTGACTGTCAGCCTCTCTTTCTCTCTTTCTCTCTCTATCTATCTATGTATTTCTCTATCGGTCAAAGCCTTTATCTGTCCATCTTTCACTCCAACACTATCTCTCCATCTTTTTATCTCTATATTTTTCCATACAATTTAAAGGGGAATACAGGAATTTATCTGAATTTAACTTGGTCTCCATTTTTTTCATGGTCTATATCCTTCATGCTAGTCTGATTTTTAGGCACCATTTTTAGGCACCAGGGTGCAAATATTCCCTGACCGCTGTAGTGCAGATGGCCACACATGTAGCCAGTTTTGGAACATGTTCTGAGCTAAGGACTAAGGGTAGGTTTGATTCTCTACCGAGCAGTCAGTCAAAATGTTACTGACAGTCAGCTTATTGTCCTAAACGATCTGCTATACCAGAAGGACAGCAAGGATAGAGGGGGAGGAGGGGAGCTTGAGAGACAGATAGGGAGAAGCGGGAGGCTTTGAAATGGGGAAGGAGAGACAGATCAGGCCCTCCTTCAGGCCTGTGTGTTTCAGTGCTCAGTGTGTTTCAGTCCTCAGTGTGTTTCAGTCCTCAGTGTGTTTCAGTGCTCAGTGTGTTTCAGTCCTCAGTGTGTTTCAGTGCTCAGTGTGTTTCAGTCGTCAATGTTTTTCAGACCTCCTTCAGGCCCTTATTTTGGCCTGTGTGTTTCAGTGCTCAGTGTGTTTCAGTCCTCAGTGTGTTTCAGTGCTCAGTGTGTTTCAGTCGTCAATGTTTTTTCTGACCTCCTTCAGGCCCTCCTTTAGGCCTGTGTGTTTCAGTGCTCAGTGTGTTTCAGTTGTCAATGTTTTTCAGACCTCAGTGTGTTTCAGTCCTCAATGTGTTTCAGTCCTCTGTTTCAGTCGTCAATGTGTTTCAGTCGTCAATGTGTTTCAGTCGTCAATGTGTTTCAGTCCTCAGTGCGTTTCAGTAGTTAATGTGTTTCAGTCTTCAGTGTGTTTCAGTAGTCACTGTGTTTCAGTCATCAATGGGTTTTAGTTCTCAGTGTTTCAGTCGTCAATGTCTTTCAGTCGTCAATGTGTTTCAGCCTTCAGTGTGATTCAATCGTCAATGTGTTTCAGTCCTCAGTGTATCCCAGTTATCAATGTGTGTCGGTCGTGAATTTTTTTCAGTCTTTAATGGGTTTCAGTTATTAGTGTGTGTTTTAGCTGTGGGGTCAGGGTTTGAAAGCTCATCAGCCACATTCCACGCTGACAGCCAAAAGTGTGTAAAGTGGAAAAGAGCATTAATTTAAGGAGGAGAGAGAGTGTAAGGGGAGTGGTATATTGGGGGGATAAGACCTAGTGGTAAGAGGTGGGGGTTGAGATAGTGTTCTGCTTTAGTTTATCACCTCTAT
>JACXGM010012993.1:12390-23586 GCA_016801145.1 Umbra pygmaea
CACACACACACACACACACACACACACACACACACACACACACACACACACACACACACACACACACACACACACACACACACACACACACACAGTCAACAGGTGTAGCTAACAGTTGGCACAATCTTCCATTCTGGAAATACATTGATCGCAAAAGCTTTGAAGCGTTTTGGGCTTCAGCCTCCCCTTTAAATCATGGCTTTGACCTTTGGTGGACAGGTGTGTGTGTTTGTTTATGTGAAATGTCAGGACATTTTCATGAATACACACTAACAAAGTCAGGACCTGTTGAAAAGTCAGGACCTGTTGAAAAGTCAGGACCTGTTGAAAAGTCAGGACCTGTTGAAAAGTCAGGACCTGTTGAAAAGTCAGGACCTGTTGAAAAGTCAGGACCAAATCATGGTCCTCATTTTTCCTGAGAATACTACAGTGTTCTAAAGCATGTATTCCTCATCTGGTGCAACAATTAGACTAGTCCTGAAATTTCACAATTTATGACATCTTTTGTGTAACTGTGTGTGTGTGTGTGTGTGTGTGTGTGTGTGTATTTCTTTTATTTGTCTATTTATTTAATCCACTGTGTAGAATCTTGTGTTGTGAGAACTGCTGTGAGAACTACTAAAATTTTTAGTGACCCGCTTAAAAAGCATACAAATGATATAATTTTATATATAATATAATTTCATACAATTATCCCATAGAAATAATATTAGTTTTACACAAATACAGTTACAAACTGTAACAACACTAAAAGGTTACATTAATTTAACCAATTTAGGTGTTCTTAATCGTTTTTTCCTTAGAAACAATCTCATCCAGTGGCAATGGTGCATGATGGGTAACTACTGCATCCCAGCCTGTCCCAGACAGCATCCCAAACGGCACCCTATTCCCCTTACAGCACACTTCTTCTGCCGGGGGCCTATAGGGTAGGAGGTGGTGCCCACCATTGAGTAAAGGGAACCATCTAGGCCCTGGCCATTGAAACAGCAGCCTCCAGGCAGCCATCAGTCAAACAGCCATTTAGTGCAGTTGGCTGGTAATTGGACATTGTTGCAGCGTTTGAAGAGTTTGGGGACTAATTTCTCCATGGTTCCCTTTCATCCAAGACCCATTAAAGAGGTTGTCCAGGTCTAGTACACCAGTGCCCCACAAACAGAAGCACACACACGCACACAGATACACACAGTCACATAGACACACAGTCAGTTTTTCACAAAAACCGACATATTGTAAAGTCACAGAGTCATCAGAACCTAACCATATGTTCAGGTATAGCACACACCTTCTTCATCCAAGCTAATGTGCACCAGACAGATTCTCTACCTGCCTATAATACACTCATTCATTTAGGGGGGAACACTGGCATAGCTCAGGTCTCTGTGTTTGTTTCTCTATAGTATGACTGCCTATCAGTGTGTGTGTCCATAGTGTTTGTGTCTAAGTATGTGTGTGTGTGTGTATGTGTACCGGTGTGTGTGTGTTCGAGTTTATAAACATACCTGTCCTGGCTGCTGGCATGGTGTCTGGAACTCGGCCTGTTGGCACAGCTCCCTGACCTTCTTGTACTTGGGCAGGCTATTGGTGTGCTGGGCAGTTGGGCTGACCCCAGCATCTTCCTTCTTTCTCAGGAGTTTCCTGGAGGTAAGGTCAAAGGTCATGGGAGAAAGTTCACAGATTAGGACAGGGTTAGACAGGTCAGAGTCTGTTTCCTAATGGCACTGTCCCCAGTGTAGAGGTCACGGCACGGGCCACACTTTAATAAAATCCAGCTACCTGAGATCCCGGGGGTTCTTCGATGCTTATAATACACACACATCCCACTCATGCATTGCACACTTGCTTGCACACACACACAAATATACAAAACAAGTTGTCTTGATAAAATGCAGTCTATAAAATAAAGCAGTTGTTACTATCAGTGTCTCTTTGCAAACTGTCTTCCTATTCTTAATAAAATACTTTTCACTAGAGACATATGGAAATTAGGAGTAGAACACAATATAAGGAAAATGGGGGCATTTGGAAAGCACTGCCTGCTGCCATTTGAGTGACAGTTATACTCACAAATGCACAGACACAAATGCACAGACACAAACAAAAAGACACAAACACAGACACAAACACACAGACACACACCTTGCTGCTGTTATTTGACATGGGTACTGACGGAACTCCACTGTGTGTGAAATTAAAGAGTGTTGACCTCTGACCTGTACAGCTTTAGGTTGTATAATCCACAGCCACATTAATCCACAGTGTTTATGAAAACGGAACAATTTTTTCCCCACCCCCTGTAAACCCCATCTCCTTTGACCAGAGCCCATCAAGCTACATCTGACAGACACCCATAGGGATCTGGTATGAAAAAGTTCACTGCAGAACCGGGTGATATTTGGTTGCAAGTTTTTTGACCCCTTATCCCCAGACGCTCAACTTTGTTACTCCAGGAAGGAGACACATTGTTGATCCATCCATCATGCTGCTACTGTGCTGTCCAACCCTTGTTCACTTTTAGCCTCATTCTGTTCCTGATTTAACCAACTGGTCTGGCTACTGTTAGTTCCTGCATCCAGTATCCCTACAGTATATTGTTGCCTTGCCAAGACAGGGATACATTTTGCTGAATACCAAACCAGGCTAGGACCTTTAACACAGTTCCTGAACCTGGTTATGGAGCTAAAGTACTGCTGTCCAATAGCTACCTGAACTGCTAATGTACATACTCAGAGACACATACAAAAAGATACATGCTGAGAGACACATACAGAAAATATATGCTGAGAAACACACAAAAAGATACATGCTGAGAGACATATACAGAAAGATACGTGCTGAGAGACAAATACAAAAAGATACATGCTGAGAGACACATACAAAAAGATACATGCTGAGAGACACATACGAAAAGGTACATGCTGAGAGACACATACAGAACATACATGCTGAGAGACACACAAAAGATACATGTAGATGTAGGTATCCAACCTGACATATAACTAAATGGTAATGTAGATGTAGATATCCACTCTGACATATAAAGTAATGCTAGTGAAGATGTAGATATCCTCCTTGACATTCTATATATCAAGTAGTCATTGCTCAACAACAGTTTACAGATTTAAATAACTTTCTCACAGGGTACTGGATAGAGACAGTTGGCTGGGGGCTAGGAATTGGGTGTATGATTGTAAAGAAGGAAGTCTACTGCTGTGTGTGTGTGTGTGTGTGTGTGTGTGTGTTTAGATTTTTTATCTGTCTATGAGATGTTTCTGAAGACTTGGTTCCAGCTTAACGTGTTAACAAAACATAGACGAGGATGGTACTAATAAACATGCTTGTAGAGACAGGTTTTGTGTGTATTTCTTTACATACTAATCATACAGCATCAGGGCGTGCATGTGTGCGTTACATTTGAGTGTGGGATGATTAGCCCTTACACACGCACATATTCACAGTATGTTGGGTGAATACATCCTCCTCAGTCATGCCAAAGTAATGTATTGGACTGGCTGTCTTTTCTCAACCAGCGCCAAGCAGACAGACAGAATGAAACAGTGAGATAAACAGACAGACAGACAGATTCAAAGACAGAAAGATTCAGACAGGCAGAAACAGACAATAGAATGAGCATGAAAAATGAGCATGAGTATGAGAATGAGTATGAGAATGAGAATAAGTAAGGTATGAGTAAGGTATGAGAATGAGAATGAGTATGAGTATGGGTATGGGTATGAGTATGAGTACTAGTATGAGAATGAGTATGAGTATTAGTATGAGTTTGAGTATAAGAATGAGTATGAGAATAAGAATGAGTATAAGAATGAGTATGAGAATGATTATGAGTATGAAAATGAGTATGAGTATGAGAATGAGTATGAGAATGAATATGAGAATGAGTATGTTTAAGAGTATGAGTATGAATATGAGACTGAGTATGAGTATGAGTATGAGAAAGAGTATGAGTATAAGAATGAGTATGATTAAGAATATGAGTACGATTATTAGTATGAGTATGATAATGAAAATGAGTATGAGAGTGAGTATGAGTATTAGTATGGGTATGAGTATAAAAATGAGTATAAAAATGAGTATGAGAATGAGTAGGAGAATGAGTATGAGAACAAGTATGAGTATGAGAGTGAGTATGATTATGAGTATGAGTATGAGAATAAGACAGACCGACAGACAGACAGAAAAAAAAAATATGACAGACAGACAGATAGATGGACAGGCACATATTGAAGTTACTGCTGACATCTAAATTGCCCCCCTCTGTATAGAGCATTACTTCTGACTAGTGCCTTTAGGAAACAATGCACTTCACAGGGAGTTGGGAACCATTGTGAGCAGCTACCAGCCCCAGTCACTTGGTGGCCCCCACAGAGCAAAACAGAGGCCTATGTTTTAGGATGTCAGTGTCAGCCGCTGTCAGTGACCGATCATAAAACTTCAGGCAGCCGTTTATAGCCTCCTGATGGAACAAGTAGTGCTAAAAAACAACTCCCCCGCTGCCTTCCAAAACCACTGTGGTCTGGATGCTTCTGCTTTGTGTGTGTGTGTGTTTGTGTGTCCTATGGACCCTGGTCAAATCAGCAGACCAGATAATGAATAGGGGTTCAAGGAAATTTGGTGTCACACATTTCTGAAACGGATTTGCAGTTGTGTATATGTGTGTGTGTGTGTGTGCCTGTGTGTGCGTGTGTGTGTGTACTAGAATGTATGTGTATGTGTCCTTGTGTGTGTTATGGGTTAAGAAAGAAGATCATCAGCTTACCCTCGCTCCACCAGGAACGTGTCCCTCCAGACCTTGGGCCTCCGATTGGGTTTAAACCTAGGGGACAAACAGTTGCACTTTAGCTTATATCAGTGACTGAACCAGTGAGACCCTATACCCTACATCATTTAGCAGGTCCCAAAGCGTTAGGGTTCCTTACAGCCCTATGGATGCGGCAGAGGACCATTGGTCATGCAAGCTCTGAACTGTGTTGTTGTGCAGTGCTCAGCTGGAGAACCTCCTTATACAACATGATTAACATCCCAGTAGTGATAAGGAAGTGTCCAGTACAAACATAAACCCGTGAATCACTGGCTTCAACGGTCAGGCCTTTCTCCTTGTCTTGTCTGGGTCGGAATTCTAAATGTCATCCTGTTCTCTATGGAGTGCACTTATTTTGTTAATATTCAATGCCTTGGGTTGACTTTGTAAGGAAGAGGGTGCCATTTGGGAGTCAGTTGTGCTCTGAATGTTTAATTTCAATACCGATGGGCTGTACAATTATGTTGTTGATACAGATTTTTTGGTGTTTAATAATAATAGTGATCCTTGCTTACAGTGTAAATTTCATACAGAAGGGAGCAAGTGTTTTCTGCGCCAACTCAAACTGTGCATTCTTTGGGATCGCAGGCAACTGTCTGACTTATCTACAAATCACCTTACAGGCTGCTGTTTTAGTCGCTCTGCATGATAATAACTTACAAAAACAATTAAATTATAAAGAAAATATTGCTTTCGGTCAAAGTTTAAAAGCAGAGTCTGTTTTTAATGTTTTTTCTTCAAAAGGGGCCATGTGACTGATGGTTTGAGTATGTCTACCTGTTTCCAGGCTTCTCCTGCTCCAGGAGCTTCAGGATGGACTTGCCATCCATGTCAGGGGGAGCATCCAGCCCAGCGATGTGCAGGATGGTGGGGGCCAGGTCGATGTTCAGCACCAGCTGAGGGTTCCTGAGGACAAATATAACAATAGAACAACACAAATTGTTATTGTTGTTATTGATCAGGAAGCTGTGATCCAGTTCAGAGTTCAACTAACCTCTAGTGGCATAAATGGCCATAATCTGTCAAGGCCCACAGTGAATTATGTGATTATAAGCAGCAGCAGTTCTTGTTTTTTAACCTCTTAAGGATCGGGATCTGATTGTGAAACGGGCGGGGCTTGGCAGAGAGGGAGGAGCCTTTGCTTCCTTTAATTGCATAGAGGTGATTACTTGTTAACACTTTTCTTCACAGGAGTAAAACAGGATATTAAAGATGTTTGTGATAATTTCTCTTCTGGGTTCACAACATTAGTGTTATCTTACGACGGTAGCAATAGTGCCAAATAAAGATGTGTGTCTTACACTGCCCCAGGCTCTACGTTAGGCCCTCGGAGGAAGAAGGGGACACGGATGTCGAAGTCGTAGGGCATAGACTTCCCTTTGACCAGGCCAAACTGACCAATGTGGTAGCCGTGGTCAGCAGTATAGATAACATAGGTGTTGTCCAGCTCCCCTGTTTCCACCAGCATCTCATAAACCTGGAGAGAGTAAATATGGAGAGGCCATGATGGACATAATGTTATGTTGCTGTTAAAGACAGTCATTAACACCAACACCAGACTAACAAGACGAGGTAGTAATGAAAAAAAATCATTAATTAATAAACAAATGCTGGTTCAGATGGAATTGTCTTACCTTCTGCACAGAGTCATCCACTGACATCAGTGTCTGCAGTCTCTTCCTGTGTAGGAAGTTAGTGAACTCCATGTGAATTGGCTTCATGGGGCCAGTGTACTGCATGATCCAGTGTTTATCCATGTTGGGGGCAAAGTTATAACTGGGGGTGCTGCAGAGGGTGAAGGACAAGGGAGGACAGGAAAGAGGATACTATTTATTTATTATTGACAATCTTTTGACCTCCAACTAGTTTTAACATCAATGGAGAAGAACACAGTGTTGGCTCTTCAGAGTAACTCTCACAACAAATCACAGTTTTCCTCTGAAACCAAAGGTTTTGGCCACATTTATAATGAAACAGGCAATCCGGTCCTAAAGAATCTTGTTTCATATGTCATATGTTGGGGTACAACATGTACGTATTTTAGGTTCCTTCACATAGATGCACCTAAAAGAAGATACATCACCCAAGATAAGGGTCCTGTATACAATACACTCCTTTGAAGATGTGACAGTGTTACTTTGGTCTTGAATTTTTCTTTTCCACACTCTGCATTTCACCTGCACTTGACACACTATGGAGATAGAATTTAAAATGGTCCTTGTTTAGAAGATCTTAAACAGTGTTTCCCAACATTTCCAGCACTAAGTTCCCCTGAAGGACCCCTGAAGTGCATTTTACCAGTAAGACATGGGCTCATGTTTCTCCTCATGTTCCCTCTATGTATAGACTAGGGTGTCATGGTAGCCTTGGTTGGGAACTACCGACCCAGATCTTACATTGGAGCCTATGGAATCACATTCTTCAAACAGTCACCCTTGCATGACAAGGTTGACAAAAAAGCAGGAGAAGCTAAACATGTCTTTATCATCTACAGTATATCAAGTCTTCAGACATCGAGCAGTCAATTCACGTTTTACTAATTTAGCAGACTCTTACCTACAGCTAATTACAGTAGGTTTAGGGACATCTACTGTAGTAACTGAGGGTAAAGTGCCTTGTTCGAAGGCACCACAATATTTTGCCCAGTTAGGAATAGAACCGGGAACCTTCAGAATACAAGTCTGACTCCCTAAACATTGAGTCATCTGACAGATGAAGTGACAGCATGAAAGCACCTGTCTGTCATTTCTCAAGACAGCTTTCCACAGCTGTCGGCTTCTCAAATCCTAGTCCCTACATAAACCTAGTCCCTACGTAGTACACTACTCATGAATGGGACCTGCAAAGTATCAAGCACAATGTAGGTAAAAGTGTATAATTTTGGACCGTGTCTGTGCTTAGGCTACTGTTCGAAAAGCATCAATAACCAAGTTGTTTACAGTGAGACATGTCCTCACGCTATGTGGTAGCTGTATTACCATACTTCTCTCTCCCCCACTCTCCTTGCCCTTCAGCATCTGTCTCACAGAGACAACAGACCCAGCCCTCCTGGCCAGATTCATTAAAATGTTGAGGTTGGCTCATGCTATCAAAAACAGCCGTGTTTGGGCTCTGGGTTGACATGTCATGATGTTTACAAGCCGATGGACTGTGAAGTCACTCAGTCATGGTCACTGGGAGGGTGATGAATTAATACAGAGGGTGAGTGTGGAGGTGTAAAGAAAAGGAACTTTAATTCTGTTTACTGTGTGTGCGTGTGTGGTTGTACTCTGTGGTCTTGGCTGCTGACTCTCATACTGGCAGAGACCATTCCTGAAACATCAGGTAGTGAGAAAGGATATTCTGAGCTACTTAGTCTGTTGCGATCCAGCCAAACCTTAGTGTCTGGTAGGAGACTTCACAGCAGTAAATGTCGTAAATCAAAACAGGCATTTCTTCTGAAGGGAAGGATAGAAAGGGGCATGTTTGATGTTAATGTCATTAACATTCCTTGCCCAAGGTGATTCTCTCTCCTATCTAAAATGACTGAGGCTATCCCAAAATAACCCCTATCTTCTACAGTACATCCGGAAAGCATTGACAGTGCTTCACCTTTTCCACATTTTGTTATGTTACACCCTTATTCTGAAATGGATTAAATTCATTGTTTCCCAGAGTGACAATATGAAAGAAGTGTGTTTGAAAAAAGTACATGTACATAAGTATTAACAGCCTCTGCTCCATACT
This sequence comes from Umbra pygmaea, assembly GCA_016801145.1. Classification (NCBI taxonomy): domain Eukaryota; kingdom Metazoa; phylum Chordata; class Actinopteri; order Esociformes; family Umbridae; genus Umbra; species Umbra pygmaea. Next base: position 20,936 of record JACXGM010012993.1, read on the forward strand.
TTGTTGAAGCACCTTTGGCAGCAATTACAGCCTCAAGTCTTAAAGAGTAGGATGCTACAAGCTTGGCACACAATTTTTTGGGCAATTTTTCCCATTCTTATTTGCAGGACCTTTCAAGCTCCATCAGATTGGATGGGTAGCCACTCTGGCTGGGCCACTCAAGGACATTCACAGAGTTGGCCCGTAGCCACTCTATTGTTATCTTGGCTGTGTGCTTAGGGTTGTTGTCCTCTTGGAAGATAAACCTTCCACCCCAGTCTGAGTTCCAGAGCGCTCTGGAGCAGGATTTCAGCAAGGATGTCTCTGTACCTTGCTGCATTAATCTTTTCCTCAATCCTGAATAGTCTCCCAGTTCCTGCTGCTGAAAAACATCCCCACAGCATGATGCTGCCATCACCATGCTTAACTGTAGGGAAGGTATTGGCCAGGTGATGAGCGGTGCTTTGGTCACCTGGCCACCTCCCTGATTAAGGCCTTTCTTCCCCGATCACTCAGTTTGGCCGAGCGGCCCGCTCTAGAAAGAGTCCTGGTGGTTCCCAAACATCATCCATACCCCGGTCTACACACAATTCCTTGGACATCATGGCTTGGTTTGTACGCTGACATGCACTGTTAACTGTGGGACCTTACATAGACAGGTGTGTGCATTTCCAAATCATGTCCAATCAACTGAATTTACCACAGGTGGACTCCAATCAGGATGTGGAAACAACTCAAGGATGATCAGTGGAAACAGGATGCATCTGAGCTCAATTTTGAGTGTCATGGCAAAGGCTATGAATACTTATGTATGTGATTTTTTCATTTAAAAAAAAATTAATTTGCTAAAATTTTAAACACACTTCTTTCACATTGTCATTATGGGGTGTTGTTTGTAGAATTTTTAGGGAAATAAAGAATTTAATCCATTTTGGAATAAGGGTGTAACATAACAAAATATGGAAAAAGTGAAGCGCTGTGAATACTTTCCGTATGCACTGTATATGGTTTACTACTAGAACAGAACGATATAAGGAAAAGTGTGCAAATTCTGACGAAACTGTAAGAATGTGAACTATGGGCACAGGAACTGGGAATGTGACCAACCCTGTGAGGAGAGCACAAGAGGTGTTTTCATTTCTCTAAGTACATGTTAGAGGTTTCCTCACAGTCTGGCTGAGGCATGAATGTGTCTCTGCATATTTGGACCAGTTGACTCGTTACTGTGTGGCGTCGTCTGAACAAGACAAAGCTGAACAGTCACCTGCATGGGAAGGTAACCTCAAACCGCACGTTGTAACCTCCTCCTCTGTCCTGAGATGAACCTTTACATTGTGGATGAACCTACAGCCTTTACATTGTGGATGAACCTATATCATTTACATTATGGATAAACATATAGCCTTTACATTGTGGATGAACATATAGCCTTTACATTGTGGATGAACCTGTAGCCTTTACATTGTGGAAGAACCTATAGCCTTTACATTATGGACAAATATAGCCTTTACATTGTGGATGAACCTATAGCTTTTACATTGTGGATGAACCTGTAGCCTTTACATTGTGGATGAACCTATAGCCTTTACATTGTGGATGAACCTATAGCATTTACATTATGGATAAACCTATAGCCTTTACATTGTGGATGAACATATAGCCTTTACATTGTGGATGAACCTGTAGCCTAAATATACCCTAACAACAGTGCTACCACACCCTAACAACAGCACTACTACACCCTAACAACAGCACTATCACATCCTAACAACAGTCCTACTACACCCTAACAACAGCACTACCACAACATAACAACATCCCTATTACACCCTACTACACCCTAACAACAGCACTTCCACACCTAACTACAGTACTACAACATCCTAACAACAGCACTTCCACACCTAACTACAGTACTACTACAACCTAACAACAGTACTACAACACCCTAACAACATCACTTTCACCCCTAACTACAGTACTACTACATCCTAACAACAATACTACTACACCCTAACAACAGCAATACCACCCCTAACATCAGTACTACCACCCCTAACAACAGTCCTTCCACACCCTAACAACAGCACTAACTCAATGATAGTGACCTCAAAAACTGTCCACCACCCACTGTCCATCCAACCACCAGGGGTCTAGTACTCCTCAAACATAACCCCACCTCCCCCATTCCACTCATCCTCACCCTCTCTCCACCCCCTAGCCTGGAGGCATGCTCTAAAAATAAATTAATATTGTCACAAAGGCCTGCCTCCCCCTGAACACACAAGGCATTCCTTCCATTTCTGCAGCCCCACGGAGAACGCAATGATATGGACAGGGCCAGCTTGTCCCAGGGAATTACAGTGGGAGGAGAAGAGCTAACGCTGACAGAGATACAGAGAGGTTAGGAAACAACACTGGACAGAAAGACATGAGTGAGGGAAGATGACATAGTTATAACAGTTCCATGTTTCAATTATACTTTTCTATGTCAATTAAGTTAATTTATTGAAGAGAGATACAAGATAGAGAAAACAACTGACCATGTTTCCTACCCTATCACATACCCATGTATCTACCTCTGTCTCCTACCCTATATCATACCCCTGTCTTCTACCCTACTTCATACCTGTCTCTTACTCTGTCTCCTACCCTATCTCATACCCCTGTCT